>BMAO01025528.1:0-117421 GCA_019973975.1 Trichonephila clavata | reverse complement strand
TTTAAATATTGAGCATGCCAGAATTCATTAATTTTGAATTAAAATTACGTAAAATAATGGAAGTTTTGTAGCAATAATGGAAGTATACGAATAGTAGGCAGAAAAGGTCTGTGTTCACTATTTGAATAGATTTCTGGAATTTTTATCAACAGGCATTATAGGTTAACAGAATTTTTGTATTCAGTTATTAAAAAAAACAGTGGTAATTTTTTTTTTATTTTTAGTTTTTAATGTATATATATATATATATATATTATATTATATAATATATATATATATATGTACTGTTAGCTCCTTTTCTTCGCAAGGAATATTCAAGTTTATAGGTGTGAATTTATGAACAATTTTTTAATAATAGTTTTTTTTTTTTACTTTGAGAGAGGGCGGCATTTTTCTTTTTTGTCCGGGGTGGCAAAATTGCTAGAGCCGGCCTGTTACAGAAAAATGTATTTTGAGTAGATTCCAGAACTATATATACTTAGAAGTGCAATGCACATTTTGATACCTAATCCACTAGCACGGCTTTCGAAGGAAAAAAAAAATGTCTCCGCACCCAATTTTGTGCAGCAGTGACAGAACTTTATTCAAGCGTTGAAACTATTTGTAGAAACTCTTTCACATTTTTCCATTTGCTGACACGTTTTTCCTCTTTTCGATCTGGTTCTTCAAAGAGCGCATGCGCTCTCATACCGACTACATCTGTCAATCATTTCTAAACCACACCCCGTTGCTATAGTAACGGATAGGTTCCAGAAAACAAGCTTCATCTTTATGACGTCATCCAAGTTGCAAACAACGCCATCTGTTGGATAAAGCAGATTTGTGAAATTTCGACAACGCTCTTAAGAAAGTTGTGATGCAATATAATTTTTATGTTTTTGTGACAAACGAAGCAATTCTAGGACATGGAAAATAAAAGGGAGAAAATTCAGTGCGCTCCAAATCATTGTGAAAAGATGGAAAAAGTCTTCGGGATATTGCCAGATCCGTTGAACGGCAGTATTCATCTATCCAGCGTGTTATTAATATCTTTAAATCTACAGGAGTTTACACACCCAACCTCGTTCAGGTTGTCCATCTAAAGGCCTTAGCTGGATGAATTCCAGTTATAAATTCTACTTGCAACAAAAAAAATTTGAATCGATATTGCATACCGATGATTCCCATAGATTGTAGTAACCCTAGCCATCTTTCTTCCTTTATCTTTAAAGTTGCAATCTGTACAAATTTTCATATGCGTTTTGACACAAATTTATTTCGAAACACAAATGTTATTCAAATGTTTTTTTTTCCCATTTTTAGCTCACAGCCGTGTTTATTTACACTCAGATACATCTCTCACTGATGGGGAAAAAATCCCAACTGCAAACAAAAATATTGTAGACTAATGCAACTTTTGCAATACATTTTCTAGGTAACATATTTAATCGATTCAGTCTCAGGAATCTGGCTGGGTGGCGTGAATTGGTTTGTCACTGGTCTTTTTAACTAAGGTTGTGGGTTCGACCCCAGCCAAGTCAGTGGACTTTTATGATGCAGAAATCGACAGCAGCCATGTCGTATTAAGGGATTACAATATCTGTTTTATTTGCCAGTATTATTATGGAGTGTAAAATTTAAATTGATAAATTATGACAGTATATACAGAATCACAAAAGTAACGAACATCTCATTCATTTAAATAAAAAAAAAGTGTATATATCACTATTCAGTCTGTGGTACTATTACAAATTTTTGAAATTTGATCTTAAAAAACAATGCATTATTTGTATTGTCACTAAGCCTGGAACGTAACTTTGTGCAAAAATTACCAGAGTTGTCGAAAACGCTTGCTTCAGAATCTACACTAGTTGGTGTTACCATTAGCAATGTGCAATATACTTTTTCCAAGTGTTTATCTCTAAATCCTTCATCTTCAAAGAAAAAGATTTCTCGTCGGATGATTTTGAATATAGCTGATTTCCGTATTGTATTTTGGTTTGTTGAAATTTCTTTTAGTTATCGCTAATTCTAATATTTGTTCAAGAGACTATTCTTTTCAAAATTTACATTAAAAATTAAGGAATAAAAATTAGGAGGGAAATTTAGGGGTTGAAGTATTTATTAATAATGTAACATTTGGATAAGTGTCTGGAATTTCCGTATTTTATTCATTGCTAGAAGGGATATCTTTTCGTGTTGAGGAGTTTTTGTTTAATTTTAAGAAAAAAAGAAATACATGAAAATGCATAGTAGTTTGTCGAGACCGTTGTATTATTTCATGTTAACCAGTATTTTATCTTAAGCGTTTTTGTGTTCAACGTATTTCACTGTATATCGGTTTCAAAAATGTCTAATGGAAGTCAAATTAAAACATTTTGCGTGTTAAAGATAAAAATCCCCTTTTTCTTCTAAAAACTTCCAAAGTTGTATACATAGTCAGATTTTTTTTTACATTTAAAATTATTTAAATACGTCATTTTTGAACAGTTTGTCATTATAGGAAATTTTTTATTTCAAATCGAAATTAAGCATATAAATAACACGTTTTAAACATCAAGAATAATTTAGTGTTTTTACAACAAAAAGCAGACAAGGCAATTTTTACTGAAATTGCCCCAAATTCAAACGAAAGGCCACTAAATTGCCTTGAACAGGCTGTTTATGGCCTACAGGTTAAAGACCCCTATTTTAAAGCATACTTCATCTATAATTCTTATTTATTAAAAATAAACACATGGTATTAAATAATTTATATGGTCCAGAACTAAAAAGGACATTGTTTTCATTTCTAAGGAAGGGAATATTGTTTTTATTCAACTTTTTGTGTTGACTTTTTAGAATATATATATAAACTTTCACTCTTCTTACGAAAAAAAAAATGTTTCAGCTTAAATTTTTCCTACAAGTTCTTAGTTACAAGTTCTTCCTACAAGTTCCTACTCAGAATTTTCATTCTGTGGCTTTGACAATTAACATATTTCAAAATGGAAGATTAGCAACGTGTCATTTAAAAGCACATATTGAGTGTATTTATGTTGAATTGAGTGTTTATAAACAACAAACTACAAAGAAACACAAGGACTATTGGAGATAAACATAGTAATTTTGAACCATGGTTAAATGAAGAGAACGACAGTCTAGCTGGTACATCCCCTTTCTGAACCACATTACACCAACAGGTGGAATGTAATATTGTTGGATGGTTCTTTTTTTGGATAATGAGAGGCAGTAAGTATAAAAGTAACATAAACAAGGATTTAATGCCTTAAATTGTAAATAAAAATATTCTGCAGATCAAATTGGAAAAATATAATTATAAGCCTCATTAAACATCATATTTTAAGATTTATTGTCGATAAATATTATAACAAGGAAAATTTTAAAATGATACAAGGAATTTTATATAGTTTCCTGTTTTGGCTTTCGATGAAATTATGTTATCTTTTGGAAGAAAAAAAAAACGATTATACAATTTTTTTATTTAATAGCAGAACATTTCGATTAAATGCATGTAAAAAACAAAGAAGTTTGTAACGATATGAAAAAAGAAATTTTTATAAGGTCATACAATTTAGACAAGATTTGATTTCTCCAGAAAATGTTCATTGGTAAAACTTACCTACAGGATCAAAATACTCAATATTCATTAAGTGATATTGTTTTTTTAAAGAACATTTTTAAGAAAAGATTTAAACTTTCTTAAAAATTAGATGGCTTTAGTCATATGCAGAAATATAAATGTCTTCTTATAGACGTGTGTGTGGAATAAATCTAATTTCATTTAACTCTTGAAAACATAACATTACCATTTCGACTTCTGGGTAAGAATGTTTATAGTGCTTTACATATAGATCTAAGAATAAACAAAATTTCTCGTTAACTGTAATATATATTTTATGATCAAACCAGGACACTGTTATCAAGAAGCGTATTAGTTAATATTTATTAAATGACTAACTCAAAATTCAAGATACAAACAATACTTTATGCATCAGCAATTCAAGATATTATTGACACTGGGGTATATATGTACATAGAGAGACAAATATCACACCTTTTACAGTTGAGTATATAAATTTTATATAATATTTCATTGATACATTTACATATTTTATTTAATGCCAGCGAGGTGGCATAATTGGTATGTCGCTGGCCTTCTGCACCTAAGGTTGTGGGTTCAACCCCTGCTCAAGTCCGTGGATTTTCACGATGCATAAAATCGACAGCATCCATGTCATACGATTATGCAGCATGTAAAAAGTTCCTTGAGTGCCTGTTTGGCATGAATGCTCTCAGCAAAAAAAAAATTCCTAAGTACAATTTCACATCGTCAGAGCTCAAGTGCCTCCCTCTGGGGAAAAACTGGATTTCAAAATTACTTGCAGCAATTGGTATCACCTATATGGTGCTGCACTAAAAAAGTGATAGCAGCTCCTAGGGAATGTACTAGGTCTGCAAAGGTAAACATAAAAATCTGCAGTCCCATTAGAGGAAAAAAAAATTATTTAAAAGGTATGCATTGCAAAAATTACGCAAATAAATCATGTAGTATTTCACTGATAAATTGGTTGAATCCTTGCATGACTCACTTATGTCACCAAATTTTTTGGCAATAAAGTTTACAAATTGGCAACCCTGCAAAATTTAGGGAATTTTAACCCTTTTCGGACTGAAATTTCTAGTTTTTCAGGCTTTGAACAGCTGTCATTTTTTCCCTGACAGTGAACTTGGTAGGTTGTGTAAGAGATTTTTCTAGAAAGATGAAAGTGAAGGAATAAGTGGATTTTTTTTAATGAAACAACTGCCAAAAGAATGTTTGTTAGAAAGGGAATTGTGTTGATAAATTCAATTTGGACAATGTTTTTTCTCATTATTGCATCTTAGAAACAAATTTTTTTTTTGTTTCTTTTTGAAGTCATTTTGGAAACTACATTTTCTTTTTTTAAAACTCAATGAATGGATATTTTTTCTTTTGAATGAAAAAGGTAAGAAATAAAGGATTGCTTTTTCATCTCTTGATGTCACTTTGAAAATCACGTTTTCCCTCTTGGTTTCGTCTCTGACATCATTTGACAAAACATTTTGTCGCCAAATACAGCAGTGGGCCGTGCTAGGATTTTACTGATAAATTTATATTTTTTTTTTATATTATTTTATTTTTTTATTATTATTTATAACATTATTTTATTTAATAGGTATGCATTGCATAAATTACTAGTAATTTATATAAATAACTTATATATAACATTTCATAACTTTATATTATTTTTTTGACCAATATAATTCTATTTTCTTCAAAAAGGAAACAATGCATACTTACTAAGTAATGATGTATATACTTGAGGTAGAATTCACAAAAATTATAATTTTTTTTTAGCATTCAGTAGATTAATAAGCCTTCTTTAATGCACAATGCATTAAAACCTTTCAAGAAAAATTTGTATGGTTTAAAGGATTCATAAAGCTAACTGGTATAAAATAAATCATTTTTTAGAACAAAATTTTTTCCAAGCACAGTTTTGTTTTAAATTCCTTTTGTTAAAAAAAATAAATTGAGAGACATTACTTCATAATCTAATTTTTTCTTTCCCATATCAGTAACATCGTCTCCGCTGCTAAAGCAGTATTGTTTTTCGTAAACAATTTCCATTTGTCTGAACCGAAAACGTCCTTCTCGTGACTGAGAATATAATTCTGTGCAGCCTCCTTTAACACACCATCCCCATGCATGTCAGCAAGAACCAAGCCTTCACACAAGTTTTTTGGACACAGGTTGCATTGCAAAAAGGAGCGACATTTGCTCTTTAGAGAGATGATTTGGTACTTGTCTGCTGCAACATATAGCCTCAAAGCACTCTCCCATTGCAGGCCCTCCAAGGCATTAGTGTACACATACAGTAGCATTTGGCGTACGGTGTCATCTTCCAAATCAGGAACATCCACACTTTCTTGTATCTTCTCCTTCATGTCGGTCATAAGCATCGCACGGAACACCAGAGACCTGGCAGAAAGGATGGCCTTGTGCGCATGGAAGGTTTGAGTGTTCGTACGGATCTTCACATCGCTGAAAGCGCCTTCATCGTACAAACATTTCATGTCTTCTTTTAAATCAAGCATTTTATTAAATTGGTAGTTCGGTGGGTGGCAAATATGATTTAGCACTAACATCACCAATGCAGGGTGAAGAAATCCCAAAATCGATTCTTTCAATTTTTTCCATTGCAGGAGATTTGTCACACCAAGAACATTCGCAACAGAGAGAGAGAGAACGTCATTTTTCAAATACAAATGTTGATATTGCATCAAAAACTTTTTGGTGAAAGGTAGTGTGCATATGGCATTTTTCTCAAAATTAAATGAAGATTTTTCGCTTTTTCCACAATCTACTTTACATCCATTCGTGTCTATTATAAATGACTGAAATTTCAAACATTTCATTTCCTTCCGTAAAGACTCGATAAATATCATAATCTTGTCCTCTTCATTCACTTGGATTTTCAGAGTCAACTCGTTCTTTTCCACATGTGACATTGCATAAGTACATTTACGACCAGGTCCGAGGGAACTGAATTTTTTGATGTCCCACAGAAAATTCCGTTTCTTCACACCCAGGACTATTCGAGCAAAAAATGTAGCAGGTTCCACATCTTTTCTATCCGGCCACCTCACCTTACAGCGAAGCCTCAGCGTGTCTCGAGATAGGTTAGCTGCTCTTTTGGTTATCGGCAACTTTGTCGACGGATCTTCTACTAAGGGGTTGAATGAATACATCTCAATTTCGCTTATTTGCAAAACAGAACCATCCTCCGCCAGGTTCGCGAAGTCATACTCTGTCACCAAGTCCAACATATGACTTTTACCGTGTCCGTACACATTGTAAAGAATAATATTTTCCTCAATATCACAGCACGGATATAACGCGATGTTCCACCTTATCGAATTCACATAGAAATCGGGAGAATAGAGAATATGAAAATAGTCATTAAAGTAACTGTAATTCTCAATTATCCAGAAGAACGTGACCGAAGTTTCACTTTCAGCCTCTTCGTTGCAAGCCATGACCAAAAACTTTAAGAGACAGCGTCCCAACAAATACAATTTTACTAGTCGGGAAATTTCCCGCTACTTTACGTAATGTGTGGCGGTCATTGCGCATGCGCATGGCAAAACCTAAAGTGACATTTTTCTTCTTCCGAGCAAAGACAGTTCAATTCAGTGCAGTGAGCTTCTCATTTTTTTTTTTTTTTTGGTACACCTTCAGCAATTTCAAAATTTGGCTGCAAACTAACAAAAAATACGTTTAAAAGAATTTTACGTATTTATAATACAATATGTAAAATAGTGTATGATAATAATTTTCAATGTTAAATAAAGTAGAAAATACGATAATGGACTGTAAAATGTTTATTAAGAGATCAATTACACATTAATTATAAGAATGCATTCAATGCGACATTTGAGCCTAATGACTTTTTATAATTTCGTTAAAACTCGTATTGGGTCGTAAAAATGATAATGCCACTCTTATTTCGTCATCTACATTTAAAGGTTTCGATTTTTTTTCATTTCTATATTTGTTAATGCTGAAAATCCGTATTCACACTAACAAGATTTAGAAAATTGTAACTATACCTTTAAGGTGAAGTGGTACGTTTATCTTGAGGACAGAACCCGGGACCTTTGGATCCGACATCGAGTAACTTAACCACTACACCAAAATGATCACCATGGTGCGGAGGTTGTTACTGGCTTATATATATTATATCCCTACAAAGGCTTTTTTCGGCTGTCATGGGATAATCGCCTCTAATTTTAATCCAAAGGAATTAATTCTCGACCGAATGTTTTGAAATGAAATCTCGATTATTACAGAGCGAAATTACTTAGTTCTTCCTCCTCATTCAAATCATCAATTTTTAAATCTTAATTTAGGAAGTAATGAATAACCCTCTCCTCTAGTGTTGTCAAATGGTCAATAATAATTTTATGAACAGTTTATTTCTATGAAACGGCAAAATGATTTGGTTCCGGATTTTTTTTTTTACTTTTTTGCCGCAGAGTATAATTAGTAATTTTTTAAAGAAATTGGTGACAAATAAAAGTTTTCTGGCACAGTGGTTAAGAAACAGTGGTTTAGTTCAATGCAGTGGTAACACTGTAATTTTAGAGATTTGGTCAGAGGCTTTTGCTCCGAGAGAGAATTTGATGGATATATTGATAAACTACTCTGCTTAAAACTTTCAGAACATTACCTAGGTTGCAGCTCAGGCTTATTAACTGGAAAATCAAAGTTAACACCTCCAAAAGTGCGGGCCTGATCTTTACAAAACATCGGTGCTTCAGAAATCTTTCCAATATAGCCAATTTTTATCCATCTCCTTCCCCTGGTCACTGAATACATGTATCTCGGGTTGATTTTAGGCGCCAAACTAACCCTTGCCCAACATATCCGGTCGCCACATATGAAAGTCGCAAAGATGAAAGAGACGTCTAACAGCTTAGATAACTGCGAGCTAGAAATCAGACATCAGATTTGGCTCTATGAATCATTTCTCACACAAATACATCTGTAGGCCTCACCCATTTGGTGACTGCAGCTGTAAAGCACTTGTAGCGATATAAGCTAGTAACATCCTTCACACCATGATGATAATTTTGGTGTAGTGGTTAAGTTACTCGGTTTCGGATCCAAAGGTCCCGGTTCTGTCCTCCGGATAGAACGCGCCACTTCATTTGGTGACCATAGCTAAACTAAGAAAAGCGAAACCTAAACTGATCCGTAGTGGCGCCATCCCCCCGCAAAAAAGAGAAATCCGCCTCCAGGAAAAAAATTCGTCAGATTAATGTGACGCAACTGATCCACAACACACACACACAAATAAATAACCGCTCCCATTAATAACTATATTGTTCATCTCACTAATAGAGGAGTGTGTAGCGATATAAGCCAGTAACAACCTCCACATCATGGTGATCATTTGAGTGTAGTGGTTAAGTTACTCGGTTTCGGATCCAAAGGTCCCGGGGGTTCTGTCTTCCGGATAAAACGCGCCACTTCACTCTTAAAAAGACAGAGCGCCTTCCAAAATCTTCTCCTTAGGAAAATATTTAATGCTCTTTTTGGTTTGTAAGAAATGAAGTCTTACTCAAATATCTTCAAACGGAGTTGCTTCTTGATTTTATTAACAAAAAATATCACCTGTTTCTTTTTTTAATCTTTTTCCCAGGATCAAAAATGAATATCTACCAGCTTTTGACAATTCTATTCCAAGCTGCCAAGAGCTGGCCTACACTAACAATATCAGCATTCTCCTGTTCTCAAAGGACTGTGGATCTCCGGGTATTTTCAGAGAAATTTTACTCATTTAGTTTGAAAATCTTTGTACGTTAGAATTCTCCTTTTAAAATTTTTCTTATTCATCATTTCAAATTTATTTTCCTGTAACACTTCATGCTCTTTTCCTCTTCATTTGCCCACTTTGCTGTTTTTGAGCTTCCGTTTGATGCAGTAATTTAAATTAATTTAATTCCTTTATTTTTAATTTATCTTTTTTACTTTTAAACATTTTTTTAACAGTTTTTAACATTTTTCTCTTTTTTTAGGATGAACATTTTAGTTCTTATTCTTTTATGTAGAAAACGCCACAAGCATTGGTGTAACACTAAACTCCTATGTCTTTATCAGATCAGTATTATTTTATTTTTATTCTCTTTCGTTATTCTCGGTCTGCCATATGTACATGGGATCTAATATAATTAATCTCTTCTTCTAAATCCTCTCTCTTGACCATAATCTGAATTTTCAGAGTGAACTTCGCCAGATCTCACCTTTGACGTACAGTCACTGAGTAATGGTGGTTGGATCTTCCCAACCATGAGTATACGAGAGTTAGAAGAAAAACAAGCTATAATGAAAACAGCACATTTTACTTACAAGTTTCAACAACCTAACAAACTTGAAGAGCCAAGATTAGGAATTGCACCTTTCTCTTGAAAGAGAAGGAATAATAGAAATTGGAGAGATACTGGGGTCTGAAATAGTCAAAATGATCAAAGAGGACTAGGCAGGGGTGCAAATAATTTTTCTCGTCATAATTATCATAATCAAGGATTCGAGGGAGGAAATCGCTACAATCAGCCAAATCAGCGAATAGACCGGTATCAGAACCGTAGGATGGTGGTTAGGAAGGGTCCTAGTAATGATTCAGTAAAGCAGAATTGGAGGCGTGTTGATTGTAACAGCGGAAGGCAGAGAAATGCCAATTTAAACTTTTTAAGAGATTTGTGTTGAAAGAGATCCTCCTAATATAATTAAACTTAATTCATTACGATTATCACCAGTTGATCTTCCGTATGTGCCGATTCTTTTGCATGACACGTTTATAAAAGCTCTCTGGGATACAGGTGCGGAGAAGTCATTTATTCCAGAAAAAACATACCGATCATATTTTTCTTTTTGCCCTATTAAGAAATCGTTAGCTGAAGTAGTTACGGCTCAAGGGTCACAATGCAGAAATTTAGGCACAATTGAGTTACGAATTAAAATAAGGGAATTTTCGAAGTTGTGGAAATTTCATGTGATTGCTGAGATGCAATATCCATGCATCCTAGGTATTGATTTTATGTCACATGCAAAGATCAGTTTTGATTTTGTTACGAAATCGTTAATCATTCCGGACTCGCAGATTGAGAAATTGGCAATTTCGGACGAACCGGTACGGATAGATTTATTAAAGACTGTTAAATGCAGGGCAAAAACAGAAGTTGGCAAATTTTAATGTGGAATGGGAACATCGCCCAGGTACGCAAAATGTAGTGGCTGATATATTGTCTAGAATTCAGTTAGGAAAGTAATGAAGAACCAAAGGTGTCTTGTGCGGTGATTAGGTCGTTAGTATTATCGTCTAGAGAACAGTTGAGAGAGGAACAGGGGAATGATCCGGAGTTAGGTCATATCTTGCGGTTTTTAGAAAATCCTGACGATAGTTCCATTAAAGAGTCAATCTGTAGAAATTGGTCCCGCGACTTTTTAGATAATAGATGGGTTGTTATATTATGCAAAATATACAACCACACTAGGTGAATTAAGAGTATTTATACCCAAAACATTACGTAAAGATGTTATGCGATAATTCCATGACTCGCCGATGGCGGGCCATCTAGGCAAAAAGAAAACCTACTTAAAATTAAAAGACGCGTGTTATTTCCCATACATGAGGAAATACATTTATAAATATGTAGCAACCGGCGACCAATGCCAAAAATTTAATTATAAGAACGGATTACCAGCTGGTCAATTAATTCCGATAGTAACGAATTTTCCGAATGAAATCGTATCTTTAGATTTATTAGGCCCATACCCTGCAACTAGTCCGGAACGCTATAAATTTATTTTAGTAATAACAGATAATTTTTCTAAATGGGTTGAAATAGTTCCGTTAAGGAAAGCTTCGGCTAAAGCAACTGCCAATGCATTTTTTGAGAATTATATTTCGCGTTATGGAGCTCCTGTAAAGTTAATTAGTGATAATGGCCCCCAAATGATATCCAAAGTTTTTGAGCAAGTATGTCGCAGGTTGAACATAAAACACGTTATATCGTCCACAAGCTAATCAAACGGAAAGAGTTCATCGTACTCTTTTAAAAATGATTTCGAGTTTTGTCGCGGATAATCACACTAACTGGGACCAATTTCTGCGTGAGTTTAGTTATGCTTTAAGGACAGCAGTACATGAGACAACCGGCGGAATTATTTTTAGGTCGAAATTTAATCACTCCATTTCAAAAATTAGTAATGGTAACTGATGGATCAGACTTAGTTTGTGGAAATATAGAAAAGTTGTTTGAAGAGGCTAGGATACATACAAAGCGCCAGCACGAGAAGTGGGCGAAATATTATAATAAGAAGAGGCGTGAAGTTAATGTGAAGGTTGATGATCTAGTGTTAGTTCAAACTCACCCGTTGAGTTCGGCAAGTAAGAAAATGGTGGGTAAATTTATGCCAAAGTTTGAGGGCCTCTATAAAGTTCTGAGTGTGAAAAATAATAATTTAGTAATATTAAAGTTTGGTAAAAGAATAACTGTTAATGTGGATCAGGTGAGAATTTACCATCAAAGAGAATCAGAGGACAGTGTTGCCGAATCGGAAATTGCGAGAAGTAGTGATCATAATGCAGTAGCATCAGACAGGTCGGATGATAGGCAGCCGAGATTAATGCAATCAGAAAGTGATGGGAATTGTCGTAGAGGATCAGAATCAGGAAATTTGGAAGGTAGTAGAGATATAGTTACGAATAGACGCGATGGAGAGGAGGTGAGAAGGAAAAAACGTGTGCGGACGGCGTCTACTGTTTCTTCGGGGGGTGATGGGTATAATTTTAGGAAAAGAAAGCCACGTTGGACGGAGAGAGAGAAAAGAGGAAGGCCCGAATCTTGGGTTGAGAACATACCGATGAAGAAGAGACCGGAGGCCCAGGTATCCCGGGACAAGAGAAAGTTGGCCTCGTCAATGCCGTCTCGTCCCTCCAGAAAGCGGTATAGAAAGGTGGAAGAGAGGAATTCTGAAGGAACAATTCCAGGACCATCCCACAGATTCAAATGCAGTAGTTCCCGTTCAATTCAGCAGGAACGGAACTGCCTTTATAACCTTCGGAGCCGACGTCGAGTGGACAGCAGCCAGAATCAGAATCTCACAAATGGAAGGAACGCCTCAGCAGGAGCATATCAGCTTCAGCGGACTCAATGGAAGAGGAGACCCAGAAGGTGGGAGCGCAGAGAGGACAGCCCTAGGACAAGGTCATCCAGTACAGAGGCCGTGGTTGGAGACAAAGCCTATGCAGAGATTGGATCTAAAGACTAGCCAGGTTGTATAATTCTAATTTGTTTATTTTTCCTCTGACAGACAGTTCAGAGTATTTTCCATGTGGGCTAGTCTATTTTTTTTGTAAAATTAGCGTAAAAAAGTCACTGCGTTGTGTGCATCTTCATATCGATTGAAAAAGCTTTTGTATTTATTTTTTTTCCAAATTGTGGAAAAACATTTGTTGAATTGCAATTGTTTTGCTACACTTTAAAGACAAGGCTTTATATGTGAGATTACTTGTATTGTTTGTTGTAATATATTCTATGTAAAAAATGTATATATTTTTGTGTGTAATTATTAAGATGTATAAGTAGTGTCTGGTTTCGGGGCGCGGCGTAATTAGGAATACTAACAAAAACATTAACAGCGCAGCGCGATTGATTGGGAATTTTTTGAAAATGAAACCAGATAAAGATTATTTTGTTATGAGACTATATATATAATATAATGTATGCCATATTTATGTCAATAAGGAAGTTGTATAAAAGTTCTGTGCATTTAATGTCATGTTTTAGAAAGAAAATTGACAAGGTTTCCTTTCAGGGCCGCAGTCCCTGAACATAGAGGAGATGAAAGATTGATGTCGTACGAAGATATTATTGTAAATTTTTTTTATATTTATTAGCACTTAAGTAAAGTGCATGATCAGGGTTTTTTCCTTAAAAGAAGGTTTTCCCCTGATCTTCGCCCGAATGGGATGCACTGTAGGGAACTTATGTACAAGATCAATAAATTAGAGTGGAGTACCCCTTTGAGTAGTTATTTCTGTGTGCTAGTTTAATTAAAGTTTCTAACTTAGTGAGTTAAAATTTTCTGCAAGTTCAGTGTTTTCAGGCATTCTAAAGTTCGTGAGTTGAAATTTTCTACAAGTTCAGTGTTTTCAGGCATTCTAGAGTTAGAGTTAAAATTTTGTGCAGGTTCAGTGTTTTTTCAGGCGTTAGGTGTATTACGCGAGTTCTTTCAGGTCGTTTAGACCTTCAATAAGTCACGGTTTTTTCTCGGAGGGGTTGTGACGGGTGCTTACGCGTTTCACTAACCTTCTCATATATTCTTTAAATGTTTTATTTATTTCAACTAATCTCCACCGGGAGCCAAAGCGTGATTTATGCAAATGAGATATTTTATATAAGTTCGGGTTTAGCGAGTTAGAAAAGGGGAATGAAATGAAGAGAGGGGGAAATGAAATGAAGGGAGAATGAAATGAAATGAAGGGAGAATGAAATGAAATGAGAAAGTGTTTTTTCAAGTGTAAACGTAGACTTTGTGCGTAGAGTCTATTGTAACGTTGTGGACAAAATTAGTTCATAAAAGAACTGCGAAATAGAAGTCGCCTATTAAAGGAATCCAATCAAGATATTAAGGAAGCAGCTAGACGAGCCTGCCATAACATAAGAAATCAGGTTTGTTTTATTTGTTCCAATTAAGTATAAGTGTGTAGCTATAATTGTATGCGTCGTCCCTTCGTAGACTCAGATAGGATTCCGTCGTTCATGATTATTGAATCCTTCTCATTCTCCACTGTGTTTTATTGTTCTTAAAATTGAATAGTATTTGTGTAATCTCTTAATTAAGAAGAGTCAATAAATAAGATTGATTTGTTAAAATAAGTAGTGATTTATTATGAATTTAACACATCCAAATTCAGGTAATAACCGAAGGGGAGTTGATAATCTTAGAGGTAGCGAAAGGCTACGACAGACTTAAAAATAATATTCTCTTTAATCTTTGATATTAAAGAAATTCCTCCCTTTTCTCCCCTCGTTCCGTCGAGATGCGGCAGCCTGTTGAAAGACGGGAGACTTTTTCAGAGATGTGACGTCATTAACTAAATTAACTGGATGAGTGGTTTCCCACTCACCCCTCCACCAGCGTTGTTGCGCTGCACTCATTGTGGACTGCTTTGTATTCTCTTATGTAACACTTCAGCAAATTCTTCTTATTTTTCTTCTACTTATTATGATGAGTGGATGATAGAGATTTCTCTAACGTTCCAAGTAAATGTATAACCGTTACCATTACCGTTATGTTAGAGCTAATTTCATGCACAGTTTTACAAAACATACATTTCAAAACATTTATAAAAAATTTCACATCCCTATTTCAATTATCAAAAAAGCCTTAGGGCTTTGAATGATAGTAGACGATCAAAAATTCAACATGGACAAATATCAGTTTGAAGTTTTCATTCCGTGAATAGCATGAATAATATTCATTGAATAGTCTGAAACTTTTATGAAATGTTAATTAGCTTATTTAAAACTGCTTACCAGAAAAAATTGCACAAATGTAGAGCAAGTAAACAGTATACTGCCATATTGAATATATAGAGGAAAACGAATGATAGATCAATATTTCATAAAACTTTATCTTAATAATTATAAAAAAAATAAATACACACACTTCAATACTAATTCCATGCTCAGAGTTAATGCACAACATGTACAAAAGATGTTTATGCCTTTACATTTTACATGATTTTGAAATGTTAAATATTGTACACGAATGAAAGCAAAATCAAATAACAATTTATAGGTAAAATATATCAAAATCTAAGAACTGCAGATGTGTATTTTTGTTTAAATAAATGTCTTAAAATAGTTTAATAACAAAAGTGTTGAATTTCACACACATGGGATATAAATATATCACCTGAAACAAATATATAAAAATGGGAGAGTTCTTCTATTCTTGCGAATTAGTTTTTTAATTATCTGAGTTATCAAAATGAGATATAGTATTTGTGCTTTGGGAGAATCCGTTTTGAAGTTTTATATTTCATTCATAATAATATCATAAAAAGCACGCACAACTTTTAAATCTTAACCAAATCCATTTGCTCTTCAATAAACAATTCACAAACTTGAATTTTTGCATGAATCGCGCCATTCTTTCTTGAAATGATTTATAACTGCATATATAATATTAGTCTCATTTACGCACGGTAGAAAAATAATTAATTCGCTTTTTATCAGACTTTTTTCTAGCAGATAATCTGAAATGTGGGCGTGGTAGTTGCTGTCCAGTATCAAATATTGCTCCATAAATTGATAAAAAAAAGGCAGGAAAAGCTTTGAAATTTTGCAGGCATGTTTATAAAGATTCGAAGTATCAAATAAGCCAATAAAAAATTTCGATAGTTTGATGATTTTTAGGGTACCATATCGCCTTAACTTCTTGGAGAATTTCTGGAAGACATTAGTCGTATACCAGTTTACTATTCTGTCTTCTATCCTACCAACTTGATGACTTTGATCAATCCCGTACTTTTGAAAAAAACGGCTAACATTTTTTTTATTGCTCGTTGGCTTTTCCCCATTATTGGCGTGGGATCATCTTCAAAGACCCATACTTTGCGTTCTTGGCATGATGGAACGTTAAAAAAGCGGCATGTACGTTTCATCACCCATTACAATTTTAGAAATAACGTGGTGGTAACCATTATTTAGCAATTTAAGGGATTTTTTTACAAATTCTGACACGTTCCTCTTTTTGGTGCTCAGTTAGATTATTGGGAACCCAACGGCAAACTACTTTTTTCATATGTAATTCTTCATGAATAATTTTTTATATGGCTGCCGATTCAAAGTTAAGTTCCTTCTGTATCATTTGGTAGGTACAGCGATTATCATCCATTAATATTTTTCGTATGGAAGACATATTTTCTGGGATTATTGGCGACCGAAGCCTTCCTGTGTGTTCTGCATCCTGAAGAGAATTGTGACCACTTAAATTTTCTTTAAACCATCTGAATTAAGTAGCACGACATGGAGATTCATCACCAAATGCTACTTGTAGCCGTTGAACGCATTTCTCTTGATTTCATCTACTTTTAAAATCAAAGAAAATCATAGCACGATAATGTTCTTGCGTCAACTCCATTTTCTCTTCTGTCTAAAATTTATTCTACGCTAAACAACTTGAAGTAAGCTAGTAAAAAGCTGTCTGCTGTGTTAAAATACTTTGCATTTTCAAATTAAACCATAAATTTTGTTTTATAACTTCTTGTCTATGCGTATCTCAAAAATTTCAGAGTTACCCTGTATTCCTTTTCCTCCTTCTTTCTTTGGATTGTCGAATCAGCGATGAGAGGCTAAAATTGTTGTCAGACGCAGTGTGCGTCACAAGGTAAGACATAAGACGATCAAGACAAAGTGCAGTGCTTGCTCAATCGTTTGCAAATGAAAGGGAATTTTGGTTTAAATTTATATTAATCTAAAAAGTTATTTGATTAAAATAAAAAATCTTCAACTACAATAAGTAAGAAAAGATCAATTGAAGAGGAACATCGTAATATTCAAGAAAAATAGGAACTGCATTCTTTTTGTGTCCAAAACAAGAATAAAATATTATGCCTGATATGTAGAAACTCTACATTAGTTGCTAAGGAATATAATCTTAAAGGACACTAAGACACAAATCATAAAACAATCAAAAACTATAATTTTAAAATATTTGTCGATTTATCAACAGCATTTGCAAGAGATTTGGGTATTGATACCGAATTTTCCATCTCGAAGCTCAGCAGAGTCCGTTTATTTCATTATGAGGACAGTGATGAATCAGTTTAAAGGCCCTTCCAGCAAATGAAAACAGCTTTTTGTTTTGTAATTCTTGATCACGAGTACTCTTCGGTAAATAAAAGATATATCTTATTATCTGAGTGATATTCAACATTTTAATTTCTGTATGAGTTTCCCAATATTTCTAGTGATGAAAGCCTGCATGGCCTTAGATATTAAGTTACAGGTATAGAAAGAAAGAAGTATCGATAACAATATCTATATCGATATTGTTATCGATATAGACGATAGTAGAAATTATAGTAAGAAATGATCTCATTCCCCGTTTTCTAAATTTTGCTCAAGCAATAAGAATTTTTTAATCTTACCTGTTCCTGTGGCTTCTGGTAAAAAAGGCTTCTGTAAATTAAAAATTATTTGAAAAATAATATGACACTAGAAAGTTTCCGAAATCTCAGAAAAAATTAATTTCACCGAAATTGCTGACATATTGGTTTCAGAAAGCCAGAAAAGTTATTTTAATTATTAGATAGTCTTTGTAGAAGAACTAATTTACACTGGTGTTCAAAATTTTTTTAAAAAATTCTATTTTGTAGAATTTTATGAAAAAAAAGTGACCGAAATGTAAAAATACTGCTTCAAAACAAAGATATAAATCTTCTACGTGCAATATGTTAGCATATACACTCTTTTACAAAAAAAATCGAAGCACCCTGAAGAAAATGGTTGTTTTAGAAATTAAACATGTGTTCAGCTCATACACAGATAATAAGATGATAAATATATTGAGGCCATAGGGCCCATCCATGGCTCACGATTACGGCTTGAATGTTCAAATCAGTAGTTGTTGGAACCTCCCCTGGTAGCGATACATGCTTGTATATGTCTCGGCAAGGTTTCTAATGTCATCCTGCGATACATTCTGCTAGGAGTACATTATCTGTTGCTCCAGATGTGCGATATTTTGGGGTGATGCCCAAATCTGGTGCCCTACCATGTCCCATACATGTTTGATTGGTGAAAGATCTGGAGACCGTGCTGGCTAAGGAAGTGTATTAACGGCACGAAGGCAGTCCAGAGATATGCGAGTGGTAGGAGGCCTGGCATTATCTTGTTGGAAACTGGCCCTTGGATGATGTGCCTTGAAGGACAATACAACTGGCCGCAGGATGGTATCAACATATCGTTGAGCTGTTAAAGATGTATGGAGGATGACTAGAGAGAGTCTGCTGTCATATGAGATAACACCTAACACAGTCATACAAGGGGATATGGCTGTATACCTTTGTAAAACAAAGGCTAGTTAAGTCCTCTGTCCCAGGTCTCTTAAGACATAGAGACGATGGTCATCTGCTTCAAGAGTCATTCATTGTCGAAAACTATGCTATGCTAGTCCGATGGAAACTATGATCTTTGGCTGCGACACCACTCCAGACGATTTCACTGATGTTACGGGATCAAAGGCATACATCTTAAGGGACGCTGTGAGCGTAACCCGGTCTCAGCCAAGCGCCGTGAAATGGTGGAAGGTACCACGGGGTGTAGTGAAGAAGATTTAGTACGTTGAATAGTAGACAATGGTACCGCTGGAGTAGTTAAGGGCTTGTTGAAGAATCATCTTTTCTTGCCTCGTATTTGTGCATCTTGACCTTCCAGAGCGTTAATTTCGTCGAGAAGCTCCTCGCAGCAATCATTGCTGCCAGCACCTTTGCACAGCTATGTCTGTTCGTTGCAGGTGACTACTTATTGCTCGGTATAACCACCCAGCTTCCCGCATTCCGACCATGCAACCGCGTTCGAAGTCATTCAATTCGAAAATGTCGTGATTGCATCATTCATTTTTTTGTCCAGGGAATACCAAAGGCGAAAAGGAAAAAAGATAAATTTTCGTCTGAAAAATCGTTTGAAGAATTCATTAATAAAAAGTAGAATGGGGGAAATTGGCAATTTGCTTCCTGTAAAAAAAGAATCAAACCAGATAGATTTTTTATTGTGACTGTACGAATTTGTACTGTAAGATCTACAATAAAATATTCGTCCGACAAATGTCTTATGTTGCTGGGAAATAATTTTCATGTCACTTCCACATTTTATGATGGCTGATATCAGTGAAATCTTAATTAAAAAAAGAGGGAAAAAATCATTCTTTTGGTCTGTTATAATTAAAAGCACAGCCTCCATATTCTTTTAAAAAATATCCTGGTACTCACCAATTATATTAGAAATGGCCAGATTTGAAAACAGTAGCACAAAATTCAATAGAAGACTGAAACAGCAGCTTGAAGAATAAATGCAATGAAAATTTTAAAGAAATTGAATTAAAACCCCAAAGGCGAAAAGGAAAAAAGATAAATTTTCTGCCTTTATTATCGGTTTTATGTTTTGCGAGTTGCTCAGCAGAAAGGTTCTATACCACCACAAATCATCTTCATTGGCCTTGAAAATTTGATGATTTGCATGTTCTATCAAGATTTCCTTGTCTATGAAATTTCATCACAATCGGACAACTCCTTCTAGGTGCTTCAATTTTTTTTGTAAAAGAGTGTTTGTATGTACGGGTGGCGCTAGATGAGGAAAAGCTTTTATAGTATTATAGTAATAAAAGTATTTATTTTCGAGTGCCAAAATATTCATTTCATTCCCTAGGACAACTCGTCAGATTTCTTGGGTGTTTTTCGAAGACATCGGTTAAATCAAAATTCCCACACTAAAAATGAGTAACTAGCAATGTGTGTGTTTATATGACGGAATGAGGGGGCGAATTGTGGGGGGACAAGCTATGTGGCAGCCTCAAATCCAGATTTCTAGATTATTTTTTTAACGCTCAGATCATGTTCAACTTATGGAAATATTTTTCAGGATATCGGATTCATCGAGAAAAAGCCTGAGCAAGTTTGTCCAAGATTCACGACATCCAGAGAAGATCGGCATTTGTCCATTATAGTGAGGTGTAACAGAGATGCTAAAGTTTCTCAGCTATCTCGTAAATTGTATGCGGTCACCGAAACGCTAGTTTCAAGGGCGACTGTTTGCAGAAGACCTCATGACAAATGGCTGTTTGCAAGAAAACTTGTTGTTTGTGCCCCACCAGTTCTGCGAACAGGAGAGTCCGTTTAAAATAACGCTGAGATCATAGAGATGGAGCATAGATCAATGGGCGACCGTTCTCTTCTCTGATGTGTCTCGGCTCATCCTAATTAGTGATTCTGGAAGTACTTATTTAAGAAGAGAACCAGGGACTCGCTTCCAATGTCCAAAAAAATCGACGATTATGACAAAGGAGGCTTGATGATCTGGGAAGGTATCTCATTAGATTGTCGCTCATATACAAATGTCTTTGAAAGAGACATTAGGACTGCTGCGAGATATAGAAATGAGATTTTAGAGCCCTATGTTCATCCTTTCAGAGGAGCAGTTGACTCTAATTTCCTTTTAATGGATGATAATGCGAGGTCACACTATTTCTGGAGAGTGAGGATAATCGCCAGGTGGATTGGCCAGCCAGGTCTTCAGACCTCAACCCTATGTAGCATGTCTGGGATTCTTTAAGGAGGGCAATTACAAATCTCAACCTCCCTTCAAGGTCTAATAACTAGATGCTTAATAGGAAAAACCATTTGCCACAGAAACTCATGAATTCTCTTATTTTCAATATGAAATCATGATCCGAGGCCTATATATGTGCAGGAGTGAAGCATACCTCTTATTAAACCCATATTTTATTATATTCTGCCTCCGCATTTTTATTACTTCCGACTCCGATGACTTTCACTCGATCTTGTTGAAGGGTTATTATTTGCATTATGTCAAACCTATGAACAAAACAAAATTCATTTAAATCTGTCCAGAAGCTCTAGAGATAATCGACCAAATCTAAATATTCTCTTAATTTTAAACACCTGTGAATATACTGTTACGTTGATCACAGTTCGACGATTTTTTGCAAAGTTCTTTAAGAGCGATGATAATTTATTATCGAAAATCAATCCTTGAAAGACAGGATTCAACAGCCATATTCGTAGAATAATTATCAGAAGGATTTTACACCTTCAACAGCACTCAGACACAATTATCAGTGTCTGACATACACGTACGTAATACATTATCTACAAGCACAGCTCGTAATATTGAACAGCCGAGCTAATCGCTAGTCTTCACGGTCAAGGCAAGTTTACTAATCCCTAATCAAAACCAGACTGACTCCTCTCATTGAATGGGTGTTGTACTGTGGACATCCGGACTGTTATACAGTCCTCAGTCCCATATCTTGATCATCTTCGATGGAGGGCATGGCGATATTGGAGTTTTCCATTCTGCTCAATAGAGTCATGATGATTGGCTGTGATGAAGAGATCCGGGAGGCGTACCTACGGTTCTTCTTCTGGATGCAGAGGAATTGAATTTTTTAGCATGAGTGATAGCTTAGAGACTGCTCTCTGAACTGACTCCTCTCGGCGAATGCCGCTCCATTTATATCCATCACTGATACTTGGAGAAAAATCCGCTTGCGCCATAGATCGTGAAATTAGTGGATTTCTAGAAGAATCCAGAGGGTCCCGAACTCGCCAAAACAGTCGCCAAATTGTTCGCTAAAAATGATCTCAATGATCCCAATTTGGGTCTATCACTAGGATTTCGCCATTGAATCGACATTATAACGTAAGGGACGGCATTTCTTGTGAATATTACAATTTTAACATGAAATAAATATAGCATAGAGCATATAAATTAGCATATAAATCGGGTCCAACTGTTAAGCATTGCACATTCAAATACAAATTATTTACACTATTTTATACAAAATTCGTAACAATACTTTTTGTTTCACGAGATTTATGCTTAGTATTTTTTTTAATATTGGGATTATATTTCCTACATGAATATTGTTGCTTAGTATAATACAGTAGAATGTCGTTTATCCGAACATTTATTATCCGGAGAGTCAAATATCCGGGCCAAAGTCCGGAAACATTTTCGAACAGTGCAATGCTTAGCAGTTGTCTCGCGTGAGGCCAAAAGTGAAGGAAAAACCCAAGGTGAGGGATATTTGGGTAATTTCAGTTGTATGATTTGGTAAACATCTGCGCGGAATATTAGGTCAGTTTGTTTCCAAGTGAGGAGTGTATACGTGCTCTTTTGTAGAGTTTTCTTGATGTAGAAACCTGGATGGAATGAGTTGCAGAAGACTGTGGATTTCAAATGCTAAATGATAACGAAATTGTGACTTCCATGCAAGAAGTATCCGGGAAGACCAGGACAACAACAACAATGAAAGTAGCAAGGGTTCATCAAATTTAGACATGTTTCCTGCGTTAGAGACAGCTATGGAGGGGTACGAACAACAATCAGCTGTCCTATTGAGTTATTGCTGCTCAAGAGAATCAGAGACCTTGCACCGAAAAAACGAAGGTGTACAATAGTACAGCGAAAAATAAGTGGTTATTTTCCACAATAAAGGTAAAATTGGGACATTTTGCACCTATTTTGCTTTTTCTGCAAGCACGTTTCCCGCATGTGATGATTTTCAATATTCGCATAGTGTTCGATTTAATATACTGCATGGATCACATTCGGTTTTTGGTTATCCGAAGAATCGTGTATTCGGACGGTGTCCGGTCCCAATTGATTCGGATAAACGTCGTTCTACTGTATCTAATCACAAAATGTCTATTTTTATTTTAAAGCTAATATTTTTGTTTTGTTTATTATTTTGTTGAAGTATTTATGTAGTATTTTTGTTGAAGTTTTATTTTAATTTGTATTTTTATCAATGTTTCCCTTTTTACTTTTATACAGGTAGATTATAATGTCAACGTTAAATATAAATCAAAGTATGAAGCATTCTCTAGAGGGGCGGCACATTAGGTCTTTGCACGCGGGTGGCCAACACTCTAGGATCGGGCCTGCTTCTGGGATGGAATATTGTTGTTAGAAAAGCGCTGGACCAAGTGTGTTGGAGTCAAGTGAGATTATGATGAAAAGTAAAATCATTTTACAAATGAAAATCACAGTCTTTCCTTGTCAGGCCGAGAGCTTTTCAACTTACCTCTCTTATAGTACTTTTCCAATTGACAAAAAAGCGAACAAGTTATAACAATAATATTTCATGCTGGCGAAATTTTTAAGAAGGACACTCCTTCACTGTTTTTTTTTAAGTGAAAACTTCTTTAGCGGCGTTGGGCACTTTTTGGTAGGGGAAAATTTTATGGGTTCGCGTCACCGACATGCTCTGTCTGGCTTACGCGCAGTGTGCTGTTCGCCTTAGACACTTTTTGGATGGGTGCGTTCGCGTCACCAACAAGCGTATAGCAGTATATCTGTAGCTCTACAGCTGACGTATAGAACTGTGTATATCTTATAAGTGAAATTGAATGGATTTAGCGAAAAGTTCAATGTGTATATACTGTGCATTGCTCGTTGCGATTCCGAGAATGAGCAATACATGTTTATGGTTGCCATTTATATTTCACCTGGAAAATCTATGAGACAGAGACAACCATTTTTATTCGAAAATTTGATGATTATACAAAAGAAGATTCTGAAATACTCGAAAAATGATTTGGCGAAAAATATGATAATGTACTGATGATTTTAAGTGGAGACTTCCATATTAACTTTGCAGATGATAAAAATTTACCATAAATTGAATTTCTACATAAAACACTTAATTTAAATATGTCTATTGATTAAAAACTCAGTTCTATAAAATATAAAAGGACGATCGATGCGGTTTTTACGCAATAGATAAATTTGAATCAAACATTTTCTTTTCTTACTGTAGTTACCATAAGCCTATTGTATCTTTTTTAGAACAAAATAAATAATTGAAAGAACAAAAAGTCTAAGTATTGTTGAAAATAAAGATGACAATGATGCAAACAATTAAAATAATTTTAAAAATCAAGTACGTTGAAATTTAAGTAAATACAAATACTATTCATAAATAATATGATTGTATATTAATTGTTATTTCAATTGAATTGTATTTATATTTTATCATGATCTTGTACAGCCCGTAATATATTTGAATAATAAAAAACCATATAGACATGCATTTAGTTGTTGCTCGAAGTGTCAATAGATATGAAAACCAGATTGTTGTTGATAATTTTAATTCAAACATTATGAAATTTCAAATTTTAGTCGCAAAAGTTCTAAGTTTTCACTTTTATCGGCAGTCTCTATAACTGCCAATTTTTTAAAAAATATTTTACCTTAGAAATTGCTCGAAATAACATCTAAATCTTCCATTCCTCCCTCCCAAGTTTAATACTACTAAAAAATTGCGTCATAGAACCTTTCCCCCCCCCCAACAGCAGGGATAAAGTTATGAATTTTAAATTTGGCATCAAGTTGTCATTCTTTCAAAATTTATTTTTGGTATTTCTCTCACTTTTTCTCCTAGACTTGGGCTCCTGTGTATGAAATCAAATTTATAATGCCTACAAGAGAACATATATCTTGTGGTATTTCGTACCACAATGTACATGACATCTTCGATACCTTAGGAACTGCGTCTCAAGGAGGGTAAATATTTTTATATGCAGATATAAATGATTCCGTGTTGAAACTGCGATCAATATTTTCTTTGTCTTGTAAAAAAACTACTTATTATAATAATATATATGGCACATTTATTGTTTGCTTTAATTGCTATTAAAAATTACAACTAATTTATGTTATTCAACATTTAATACTATTCTCTTGTACGTAAATATTAAAAATATAACACGTGTTGATACCGGCTTTCATTTCACAAATGGAAATATTTTTGGAAGTTTTTCTTTTGCTAATAATTTAAAAATTCTCAATAGAGCATGAAGCTTTTAAATAAGCAATTACTCTATGTCTATGAATCCATGCTTTGATTGTTTAAAAACTACCTAATAATACGGAGGTAAAGTGTAGGAATCATGCTATTAGAAAAGTGAATAATGTATATATATTTACAAAAGGTAGCTTAATTCAAGTCAGGAATTCAAGTATTCTGTTTTTCAGTTAGTGACCCAAAAACTGTCAAAATTGTTCTACTTTCAATATTTTGGCTTTTCTTTAAAAAATTAGAAATATACTGTTATTATTTTCTGTTTAATGAAACTCATACTAATTGTCATACATGCATTCTACTTTGAGTTATAGATTACTCATGCTCTTCTTTTATGTTAAATAAAAGATTTAAATTATTTCTCTTTCATAACCATTTAATCTTTTTGTAGAATATATAAGGAAAAGATGATATAATTGAAAATTATTTAAAATTGTGATAAAACTTCACTGATAATTTCTCCAATGTCTATTTTATATTTTTGACTATGTATGTGTTTAAATGTATTATATATATATATATCATTACACTCTCATGCTGTAATGAGTATGTCATTTGTATCTTGCCCTTTTGTAATCATGGTCATATATGTCAGTATATTCTTTTTCACTTTTATATAAATTAAAATCAAGGCAGTGCATGTGATTCTGAAAAGTATAAAAGGAAGAATGAATTTTTTTTTTAAAAATCTAGTTTCGGGCTCATATAAAATCAACTGACCTCCAAAATTTTTTCAGATTGTTACAAGTGAAGCTTTATTCACTTTATTTTTTATCGTCATTGATTTGATTTTGCAAATTTTTCATTTCTCTGCTTTTGTAACTTCATTTTATTGATTTTGTTATGCAATTGATTTTTTTTATTTTTGATTATTTTGTCATTGATTTTGTTGTGTAATTTGTTTATGTAATATACTTTTGTCTTTGTAACTTGTTTTTCTTATTTCATTTTTTTATAAATTTTGTTTTGTTATTTACTTTTTATTTTATTTATCATATTTTGTTTGTTTAACTTCTGTAAGCCCTGAATGATAATTGTGGTACACAGGAATGATTTTATCAGTCCTCTTTTAAAAGAAAAATAAATATGTACACAATACTTTTCAAATTAAAGATATATAATTTTTTCATTTGGTGGTACTTGTTTTTCATATATTCTTATTAATAATTTGTTTTGTTTTAGGTATAGTTTTATTGTGACTCCAATTACTCATCCAAGATTTCGAAGAGAATTTTTTGCTGGCGAAGCCAGGAATCGCTCTGGAGCCTTTACTCGATCTGATTTAGTTTTAAGTACCCAAGGTATTTTATGATCCAATATTTTGTGTGTTCTCAGATTAACCTTTAATTTTGTTTTTAAGTTTTATTATTAATTTGTTGCCAATAATGTGAAGGGTGTTCTTTACCTGTCTTGATTCACTTAAAAAGATTTATTTTACCTTCAGAAAAATTAAATACTGATTTCCCTGCTAGTTTGATATCACGGGGCATCGCGCCAAGTTGTTGTTTATGTTCGCCAAGATGGGCGATAACATTACAATATGGTTACCTTGATATTATTATCGTCTGGCGATGTGGTTGCCATGGAGATAACGTATATTAGAAATAATTTTTATTGGTTCTGTTCCCGCGGTAATCCTATTAATTTCAGACGATTTTATTTCTATTTCTTTTACAATTTAACCATTTTCATTGCAATCCCGAATCAAAATATATTTCAGTCTTCTGTTTTATTTAATGCTATTTTCGAATTTGGATATTTCTAATATCATTGGTGAGAACTAGGATTTTTTTTTTTTAAAAAGAGTGAGTGATATTTTTAATTATTTCTATAAATCGTTTTTTTTTTCAATTTATTTTACTTTTTAAAAATGTTTTTTTCCCCCGTTTCTTGTTCGATGAAATTCGTTGAAGAAATTTGCAGTTTTTGGAACATAGCAAGCTTTCAGTACTTTTTAGTTGTTATTCATTATCAGTTTTAATATATATTATGTAATTATTTTATTAATAATATAAAAATACAATAATTATAATGTGTAATAATCATATACGTTATTTGTAACAATTGTTATTTTATAAATATTAATACATATGTGTTATTTATTATTTTATTTATTTTTAAGTAATATGTTATTTATTTATTTTTATTATGTTATTTATTTACAATTATTATTTTGTTGCTTTTTATAATTATGTTATATGAGTATTCTTATATCTGTACGATTCTTATTATATTACAATAGGATTATTCTTTTTTTATAAAATCTATTAAACTATATTATGTGATTATAAAAAATAATAAAAAGTAATACCATATAAATATCTAATACTTATTACTATTTAGTATTATATGAATATTATGTATAATAAGTTCTATAACATTATATTACTATTAGTAAATATGATTTTTTTATAATATTGATATTAATTATTTATTGATCTTGATTAGTCTCAATCTATTCCTAAATTCTTCATTTGAAATCGATTTTAATGTTTTTCAAAACATTTCTGTAAAATTATTTTCCTGACGAGTCTTACCGATAAGCCGCCATCTTGAATTTTATTCCAACGGCATGCGCTGCTTGGCGTGATTCTTTATCGCGCCAAACAGCGTTTGTCGCCGTGCCCCGTGATATCAAACTAGTTCCCTGATTTCTTTAGGTGTAGAACCATTTTTATTTCATGGAATAAAAATTCGGGTGGATCCTAGCAGGGCACACTGCTTGGCAACAAATTTTTTTGGCGCCAACAAATTTGGCGATAAAGTTTACAATATGGTAACCTTGCTAAATTTAGGGAATAGTAACCCTATTCGGACCAGATTTTTTGGACAGCGGTCATTTTTTTTCTGATGGTCAACTTGAAGACGTGTAATTTTTTTCTAAAAAGCTAAAATTGAAGGAATGCGTGAATTTTTTTTCCTTTTTTTTAAATGAGACTACTGAAAGAATATTTGTTAGAGAGAAAGGAAGATGCGTTGATAAATTCAATTAGGGCGATGTTTTTTCTCACTATTGCAGCTGAGAAGCAACGGTTTTTCTTCTTGAAGCCATTATGGATACCACGTTTTCTTTTTTGAAGCTAGTCGAATGAGAATATTTTTTCTTTTGAAGGAAAGATGTAAGAAAGAAATGCTTGCTTTGTGAATGAGTGAACGATTGAAAATATTTCGGTAGGTATGAATGTCCGAAATATGAAAATAATTTGTTTTTGAGAAAAATGGAGATCGTTAATTCATCAGCTTAAGGCATTCATATTGGATTTCTTTTCCCATTGTAGCGTTTTAGAAGCAATGCTTTTTCAGTTTTTCTTGAAGCTGTTTCAGAAACCACGTTTTTTTCGTAAAAACACGACGGATGGATTTTTTTTCTAAATAAAAGGTAAGAAAGTAATGATTGTTTTTGTATGAATGTAGGATTGATAATCTTGTAATGGATGCTTGAAATTTGCATTTAGTATCTTACTTTTGATTTTATGTTTCCCTTGTTGACCGTTTTGGAAACTACGTTTTTCTTATGTTTTTCGTCTCTTGACGCCATTTTGAAAACCACGTTTTCCCTTCTTGTTTACATCTCTGACGCCATTTCGAAAAACGCGGTTTCTTACTTGGCGCCATTTGGCGAAAAACTTTTGTCGCCAAATACAGCAGTGTGCTGTGCTAGGATTTTACCAAAAATTCTTTGATTTTCCAAAATCCAACAAATATCTTTCTAGAATGTTGCAATTTATGGAACTAACTTTATATCAGAGTGCATGTGCCAAGCAGCTCTTGTTGTTGAGTAATATGGAATTCAAGATAACAGCCTAGCTGTAACAAATCATTAGGAAAATTATTTTAAAGAATTGCTTTTTTTGTAATGAAATTCTTTGAAATGCTGAAATAGCATAACATTTAAATAAAATTTTAAAAAATAAAATAATTAAAAATTTACATTCTTTTCTGTGGAGAACAGGATGAATACCAGGGTTTAAAAAAAAATAGTATATGAGGAATTTAGAAATGCTGGCGAAAGTAAAATAAAGGTAAAACAAATTTTCCTTAACATATAACCAGGTGATATATCCTTCAAATCTTCCTAGTCAATTGAAGAGAAAAGGGAGCTTTGAAGTGACACTAGGTAACTTCAATAGTATTGGTATGAGACCGGTATGAGCACAGGTCTCAGAATCAATGAATTCAAGTAAGTGATTAATAGTTAGGTGAACATAACCTTTTTTGCACAACCTTTCATAAGATTTCCAACAGTCAGAAATAACAGTTGCTCCTGGTTCGATCCATGATTCAATAAGGCTTAGAAGGGTTTTTTTCCATCTAGTCATGTACTACTACCAGAAAAGAGTGACCCATCTTGCATTCTACTTTGTCAAAAAAAACCATTGTCCTTCTACAAAATGTCTCCTCTATTATATTTCCTTTTCTTAATTTCAACAGTTTACCCTTTCTCCCTGCCTTCTCTGTGTTAACCACAGTAAAATTGATTAAGGCATGGATCTCTTAGTTGTGCCAATCAACAACAGCTTACAAAAAATTTCCAAGATCCTTATGATTTTGATCGAAGAAGGATCGTTTGAAGAATTCATTAATAAAAAGTAGAATGGGGGAAATTGGCAATTTGCTTCCTGTAAAAAAAGAATCAAACCAGATAGATTTTTTATTTTGACTGTACGAATTTGTACTGTAAGATCTACAATAAAATATTCGTCCGACAAATGTCTTATGTTGCTGGGAAATAATTTTCATGTCACTTCCACATTTTATGATGGCTGATATCAGTGAAATCTTAATTAAAAAAAGAGGGGAAAAAATCATTCTTTTGGTCTGTTATAATTAAAAGCACAGCCTTCATATTCTTTTAAAAAATATCCTGGTACTCACCAATTATATTATAAATGTCCAGATTTTAAAACAGTAGCACAAAATTCAATAGAAGACTGAAACAGCAGCTTGAAGAATAAATGCAATGAAAATGGTTAAAATTTTAAAGAAATTGAATTAAAATCATATGAAATTAATAGGGTTACCGCAAAAAAGAGTTAGAAACCAATAAAAATTAACTATAATATACATCATCCACTTGGCAACCACATTACCAAACGATAAAAATATCAAGGTAACCATACTGTGTAATGTTACTGCCCATCTTGGCAACAGCTTGGCTTGTTGCATTCCAATATCAAATTAGCATTTAATTTACATTAGAATGTGTGTATGTGACATTGATGTATTGGTAATTTTTCAACATACTTATATTTTGGCTAGATATCTTGGAAATCTAAAATTAAAAAATTTCCAAGGGGCACCACATTTTTAATTTTAGCCTTGTCTAATTTTTAGATTGGAACACTTTAATTGTTGGAAAAGTATCTCCATGGATCAATCTTGACTCTCCTGTAGAAAGTGTTAGAAGAAATTCTGAAAAAGTAATCATTTTAGTTTTCTTTAGAATCATTATAGTTTGCATTAAATAGCATTTTCAGTTTTGTTATAGTTATTTATAAAATGATATTTTGCGTATGCATGTATTCCTGTGAAATTTTGATAATAGAAATTCATGGAAAAAAAAATCTTGTTTTTCTGGTTAAAAAAAAAAAAAAAAGTGTTGCTCATATAAAAAAAATTGTATTGCAGTGTTTTAAAATTTAGTTTCTGTTTTTGTCTATTAAGGTGGCAATTATTAGCAGTTTAAAGCAATTAAAACATTAACATCCAACTTTTTTTTTCATGTATGGTTTCAAATGTTACATGATATTCAAAGGAAGGTTTGTTTAAATTTTGCTATTTGGAAACTTAAAACTTATGATTTTACAGGGTGTCACTTAGACCTACAAAATATGAGCATTGTGAAACAATGTGTTACATTTTTTCCCCCTTCTCTCTGTAAAAGTAATTTTTAATAAAAATTTATTCACATTAATTAACTTTAAATTCGTTTTTCATATTATGTTGACTAATAATATTCAAAAGGAATTTGTATGTTAAAAATATTTGCTAAAACCAAAATTTTCAAATTAAAAGTAAACATTCAAAATAACGTTTGCTAGCTTTTTACATTTCTGTTAAGGTTACACTTTTAAACATTATATTAATTGGTGTTGCATATTTACAGGCTCTAGAACAAGAACTGAACTACGCTGCCCATTTGAGTTTACCTGCTGTTCTAGTTACACCCAGGGATGCAAACTGTGTAAATTTGGCTCGTTTTGTATACAGTAAAATAATGGGAGTATCGGGACATCAGGTAATTGTTTTTTAGTAAAATTTCTTGATAATTTTGGTATGTGTGTGTATACCTTAAATGCAAGACTTTTTGTTTTGAGTTACAAAAAACAATTTTTTGTATGAAGGTAGTATGTGTTATTGGTATATAAAAAGGTTGTATAGGTTATATAAAAAAAGTTAATGAAAAAATCCAAGTAATTGAGTATTTTGAAAAACATTGTATGTAAATATTTGGCAACATGCAATATTTCCTCATAACACTGACATACCCAATAAAATTTTCAAATGTAACATCAAACATTGATAGCTTACCTAACAACAGAGAAGTATATAATTTTTTTTTAATTGGATAAATTACTCCTTTATAGGAAACTTGAAAATAGAAAATATCTCTCCAAGTAACTCTAAACTTTTATCACCCACCACATTCAAAAGTCAATATAGATATATATAACTTGCACACCAAAAGTAATGCCAAGTTTTTTTCTTTCGTACATGATTTATTGCCTATGTTTATCCAACTGGAATTGCACATACTCAGGTTTCTGAATAAAATTAAGTGAAATTGGTATGTAGACAATTGGCAACAGTATGCATTTAAGGAATATACATTATAATTATGAATGTCAGTGTTTTTTATGAAAAAAATTATACTTATATTCATAACAATATGTAAATGTTATAAACCATTTAAATATTTTTTTAAAAAATTTACTTACAAAAAGTATGATCCAAATCAGAATTAAATGTTCTTATTTTGTAAATGAGTTAAATATTTGATCTTTTATATTGGTTAGCTGTGAATTTAAGTTAAAAACTTATTTTTTTCTCTTCGCTTATAGAAATATTTATTCAGAATCATCATGATGCTCAAAAAATTTTTTTTCTCACCTGTAGTTGTCAGTTTTTGTTTTTATTGCTAAGAAAGGTGCATTTATTTGCTTTTAATATGTGATTTTGTGTGCTATGAAACTAAGACAGTTTATTGCTGTAGAGAATAAAATCTTGCACGAAAACTGTATAATTCATATAGCAAACTTTTCTATCGAAAAGAACCACAATTGTTCTTGTGGATATTTACTTTTAAATGCCTTTAAAAATTAATTTGATAGATGTTTGAAGAAAAGAAAAGTTGTTACTCTCAACATAACTCATTGATAGAGTTTTTTTTCACATTTTATGCTAAATCATATATTTACTTGCCTCAGTATTTAAGAACAGCATTTGTTATCAATAGTTCAATATACAGCTAGAAAAAATGCTGCTGTATACCTATGTTTTACACTCAAGCATTACCTTAACTTCTCTTGTATCAGGATATAAAATCTAGTTTAACATGCAAATTTTAGAAAATGCTCTTGGTTTATTGTTTGTATGATATTTTAAGCAGGAATGCAATATGAGAGGAATATAACAATCAGAAAAGCAATTAAAATTCCTAACCTTCTTGAGTTTTATTCAAAGATTCAAATTCTTTAATTCCCCCCTGAATACAAAATTCAATCATCTGAATCATCAAAATTCAAATTTTGAGGAGTACTCAGTATATCAGAAAATCAAGACCTCAACATATCATACTAAGTTCCTGCCAATCTCTTCAAATTAAAATTTAAAAAAATCCTCTAAAATCCTCTATTTGTAAAATTTGTAAATGTTTTGCATAAACCTTGTCCTTATTAAGGACATAAGCCTAGATTGGTGCATTTGATATGCTTGTTGCAGTATATATAATGAATGTTAATTTATTAAGTATATAACATTTATTTGTAACTAATAGTTTGTATGTGTGTTTAGGTATCAGCTTTGTACCAGAGATAAAGTAATTATAAATATACATAAATATATTTTATTCATTAAAAAAAGGCATTCTCTGAAAATAAACCAAAATTTCTTTTTTAGCAGTACTTATAAGATTTTGTACTTATGTATTATACCATTCAACCATCATTAACCATTTTTATGTATTATACCATTTCAAGTTAAATGCTGTGATATTTGCAACCAATAGTGAGAAATCATTTCCAGGAATATTTAAACACAATTTCAAGAAGATACTGCATTTTGCGACATCTTTTGATGTGGTGAAATTGATTGACAGTAAAATACATGAATACCAGTTCTATTTTGAGAGAATGAAGTTGATTTTTGATGTTTTATTAATCATTCTAGATTCCAGAAAAACAGATTTTTAAAGTTTTGTAATACACAGAGAAACATTAAGTTTGTAACTGTGCAAATTATAACCCTTTAATAAAATGTAAGTTTACCTTAAAATTGTAGCTATCAAAATTCAGGATATTTTCATCCCTCCTCTTTTTCTTGCTATAGATCAGTGATTCCCAAAATGGTCTATATAGACCCCCAGGGGTCTATGACGACCTCCAAGGGGTCTATGTCAGCAAAAATTTAATTTGGGGGGTCCATGAAGTGTAAAGCGGGGTCTGTGGGATAGTGTCCCTCCTTAAACTAGACCTTGACTTTAATTTGAAAAAAAATTTATAATCATGGGGAAATCAAATTTTCCCTATTTAACAGATTTATTTACTAAATTTGTTGTAACCTCTGGTTACCCCTTATATCCGAACCCTCTTGTCTATCTGTAAACCCGGCTATATGTGTAGGATGAACTAAATAATTCAGACATTATTCCAATCTAATTTGATTTAATGCAGAGGTGAGATATTCTAATACGGGGATAATATTACAGAACCTCAACTGATTCTAAGACAGCTTAAATATGCTCAATTGAAACTACGTCGTGCACTAATAATCAGCTTTTACTTAATCAAGTGTACAATACCTGAGTCTTTAATGCATCGGATCCTACACAGGAACTTCAGGCACTTTCTTCGGCTTGATCAAATGACGATGGCTCCATGCTCTGTAATCTTTAATTCCACTGCTTTTCAATCTTCACTAACCACTAATTCTCTTCTGTTAAACTTCTATTTGCACCCATCTAACACATCAACTTCCGATTGTCAACCACATTGTGTCAGCAAATCACTTGCTCCCTTCCTTTCCTTCACTTAGCTTAACTTAACCTTTTACTTCACTCTCCTTCAACTCGCAAAAACCAAATTTATATAATATTCCTCATTTACATAAATCAAGTTTGGTTTCTCGATGAAAGTTGGTTGAAATAAATATTTTGTTTTAAAGAGAAAAGAAGATATTAGTAGAATCGCATATAGATCTGTTACAAATTTAATAAGGTTAATTTGCATTTACAAGGAGACAGCATAAGTTTTATTAAATTCAGCTTTTCTTTCCTGGGTTAAAGCAAAGAAGTATAATACTGGAGGTCCCGAATTTTCTAAATTTGTCACAGACAATCAGTCGAAATGTTTTAACCTACATTCAATATTTAAATGTCTTTTATTCGGATTTGAAGCCAGGTTTTCACATTGTAGGGCTAAAGATTCATCCCTCTCAATAAAATAATTCGTTTGTTGTTTAGTTAGTTTATTTAATAGTTTATTTATTAATTACTTTTATTTTACTAATTAACATGTGCTTTTTAAATTTTAAACACTATACTTCAATACAGTTAGAAGTTTAATTTTTTTAAAGTAGTAGTAGGTAGTAGTACCACCACAGCTGTCAAAAAGACATTTAAGTTGATAAATGTGCAAAAATTCAATATTAATTAAGCAGGGGTCTACTCCAAACAGAAAAACATGGCAAGGGGTCTATGAGACAAAAAAAAAAGTTTGGGAACCTCTGCTATAGATCGTTTATGCATTTTGTATTGTTCAGTTATAAAAAATATGTCTCAAGGAGATAGTTGGATGTTTATTTTTTTATTAAGGTATTGGCTGATCCTCATATATGCAGTTTCCTACACACAGTCCTTTGTCAGTTAAAATATCTCTAAAATTCAAGTAGTTAAAAAGTTTTAAATTTTTTTTATGGAAGTTTAAACTGATGTGACTGAATTCTTCTTGCAACAACAATCAATACTGGGGATTTATCAGGGTTCAAATTCATCATGCTGGGATGGGGGGAAGTATGGAAAATGGGGACAGAACTTGGGGAGTCATCCTCATCCTTTCATCATGGTTCAGATTTGAGATCCATTGCCAATAACCCTTAAGTTGCTTTCTGGAGTGAGATATTAACAAATAACACAACCCTGCAAAAAATGCTAAGGAATTTTTGGTGATCTTTATGTAATTTGGTGTGTTGATTTTGAAAATGACCACCATATTCTCCATCATGACAGGATGTTTTTCAACTTGATAGCGATATTTTTGCTAAAATTTCATTTCAAAAGGAATTACCTTAAACAATTCAACATGTACTGTCTAGCAACAGTAGTTTTTATGCCGTTAAATCTATGTTGTTGTAGTCATGTCCTTCCCGAAGGAAAGTTGCCAGAGCCTGTGAGACAGATTGGACTTTTTAACGATAGATGGCGATACCACCTATCTTCACCTCCACAATTTAGGTATGGAGGGGAGGGTAATATTCTCCAGCCCCCTGCACTCATGGTTTCTGCTGCGTTCGCCCTCAATATTTTCGGACCCACTGATTTAACGAGCACATACTCCGTGTGTACTTGGTTGTGTTTGGTGGCATAGAGCATTGAACCCAGGCCCTCTGGTCTGGAAATAGTTCAGTATATAAATATCAATTATTGATGAGGTATATTGATTTTTCAATAAAGGGATGAAAATCACTGTTGTCATGTCTCACAGGTTGCCTCTGGTTGAGAGAGAAACAAGAAGTTTCCTTAAGGTTTAAACCTTTTACATCTAATTATGGTACAGTTTCTAGAAAAAAATTTCAATATGCTATATTTTGATTGTTTTTTAAGGAGACATGGTACAATTTACTCCAAAAATTTTAATTTAAGGATTTTCAACTTTTTTGGTTGTTTCTTATGTGTGTATTCTAGGTAAAACAAATTTTGTGCTCAAAACTTCATAAAAAGCTAACCATTTAATTTTTTAAGGAAAAAACTTAAAATTTATGAAGTGATTTTAAAATGCTACTTCTTCAAAAATTTATGTACACGCATGAAATTTGATTTACAAGTCAAATTACGTATAACAAAAGCTGGTATGGGTTTTGCGATAACATGATTGGTATTTGTACTATACTTCTTTTTATGAATGCTTATTGAAAATTCCTTATAAAATGTATAAATTCTGAGTTCAATTATTTTTAAAAAATAAATATTCCTTTGATTTAAAAATGCATACCAACTTTTGTTACATGTACTATTAGCAATAGGTAAAAAAAAATTTCACAGCATTTTGGCACAATAGAAAAAAAGCTGTAGCATTTTAAATGAAGACAAACTAGTTATTTTATCTGTCTGAGATAAGTTTGTTTAAAGTTTTGATTTGCCTTAGGGATGTGAATAAATACAAACGTAAAGGCTATCATAATTTTTCATTTTTTAAAGTTGAGAGCTTTCAAATTTTGTGATGTTATAGAAAAATATATAAACAATAATCTAGGCTAAAAAAATTAAGTTTGATTTTTTGATCGATTTTTGTCAATTGAATCATACTGTGTCCCCTTAAGATAATCTACAAAAAATAAACAATTGACAAAGGAAGCAAATATTATGCCTGTGTACATGAAACTTGCAAAACAATGTTTCTTTTTAAATATGCACTCTTTTTACTGTTTAAATATGCACTCTTTTTACTTTTTGATGTTTTATGTTCTATCTCGGGCCTGTCTCTTTCAGGGTCCTTATACTTTTTTAATTTAGATTTTTTGCTGAGAGATCTAAATGAGGATTAGTTCTCAAAGATGCTAACAAAATCGGGTTGTTTTAGATGTACATCAGTTTCTCTGATTTCTCCAAAATAGAGACAAAAAAGCCATGGTATGTTCAAAAAAGAAGATATATTGTCAACCAGGATTGGAATAAACAACCTTTTGCTTGCAATCTTACATTTAATTTATTTAAATGTCTTAAACTATCGGTATAAAAAAAAAGCTGAATTTCCAAGCCTATCTTCATTTTTGAAAAGCAAGCACTCACTGGGCAGTGCATTGTTTTCTTCCAGATTTTTTTAAAACACGATCCCTCAAATTCCAGGATCTCATGAATACACTTTCTTTGGAAAACCAACTCACACAATAATGAAGGAGTTTTGTTTACATTATAAGTTTCTATTGTAATTTGTCATTGAATTTTTCAATAAGTCTTCATGTGCCGCTGGTTGGTCACCTCTGCTTTAAACGAATCGAGCGTCCAACTGGTACAGTTGCATACTTTCTTCTGTGATGAAGAAAGATAGCTTCAAGACTCCTTTTCAAACATTCATTTTTATTGTAGGTGATATTAAATTTGCTAATCAATCTGAGAACATCTGAACAATAGACCAGGTTCACATCTTCTTTCTCGATTCATTTACCAATAAAATGAGGTTACTTTCACCAATAATTTTTTCCCCCTCTTCAATCTGTAGTCCAACAATTCAGCTGTATCATTCAGCCAGATCATTAAGTTGAACCTGAGAGAAGGGCTAAGGTGAATAAACTCCAGAAAACTCATATTTGGTATCGAAGCCTTGAATTTGTGTTGAAACAATTAATAAAGAGAGATTGGGACAGGAAGGTGTCACAGGGTGGTATTCTGAATGTTTCACTTTGGTTGAATGAGGGTCAGCCACAGAGAGAAGAAATTCAAAGAGTAAAATTGAACTTTTCAAGAAAATGTGACACGATAGAAATTTTATTATTTTTGAAATTAGCACCACAAAAAATATACAAAGCTTATAGTCAGTAATTCTCTTGTATTTTTTCCATCACAGGCTTATGTAATCAATCGATACTGAGTAGTCTTAAATGCAGAAAAAATACATATTGATATGTAATTTTGGTTTTTGTAATTTTTCTGCAAAAAGTTATATTAGCTCGGCTTTTTCATTTGTATTGTCATATCTTATTTAATATTGAAAATTTATTTTTCAGCATTTAATTGGAATTCAATGCTTTAAAAATTACTCGTATTGTGTGCTTGATTTAACAAACAGAATTATATATTTTTTTTCAACTGTCAGGTTACATACAATGATTCTTTATCCCTGATGAAGATTTCCATTATTTTAAACATAATTAATGAAGAAAAAATTGTATTGAATATTATTTATAAATTTAAAATGACAAATATATCTTTCTCGATATATAATAAATAGACTGTACAAATAATTGATTTTTTTTATAGCCAACTTATAATGTATGGGTATATGTTCCAATGCGAGCTCATGAAGATGAAGCTAAGATATTTTTTAATAACTTGCCTAATGGTGAAGGTGAAACAAATGAATTCGATTCCTCTCTGGCAACTGTGAATGATACTTGGATATGGTATGATTTGTTTGTTCTATGTCAAACAATCCTAGTATTTTTTTAGTTTCATCTTATCTTATATTAATTGTTTTGATTGAGATCAGACTTTTTCAAAAATTTGCAAAACATTTGCTGATATGCTTTAAAGTTTATATACTTTTCTTGCTACAGAATAGTCTGAAACCTTCAAAAGTTAAACAAAGCACACAGTGTAATTTTAATTAATATAGTATATTTATACAAAGTTATATTTTCAAAAAAAAATTGCTATTTGTTTAACAAAAGTTATTAATTTTTCATCAATATGTAATGAATTTGAAGCCCAATGGCTGAGTGGTAGTATATCACTCATCCGTGCCCCAGGTCTGGAGTTCAAACCCGGGCCTGGGCAAGATTGACTTGGCCTTTCATTCCTCCAGTGGGTGGATAAATGAGTGTTAAGCATGCTTGGGGTTTTGCGTTAGACTGACCACCTGACTGGAACATCTGCTCACACACCTCAGAGCCAAAGGTCATGAAAACTGAGATGGGCAGAGTTGATCTGGGCCCTCTATGGGCTGATGTGCCACTGAGTTTAGTTTAGTATGCAATGAATTAAAAAATTTTGAAACTATGTTTAATTAGTGGTAAAAAGTAAATCTAATCCTATGTATATCTGAAAGTCATGCTGCTTTCAAAACATTTTGGATTGTACAATTATTTTAATGTATATTTTAAGTTAAAGAATACTTTTTATTCCGTGTTTATTAATCTTAAGATTGTTTGCAAACAAATTAAAGTAGTTAAATTCGTTTTGAACCAAGATTTCTTTCTCAAACACGATCAAAAATTCATCTCTCGTTTTTCTCTATTTGGAAAACAAAGTACCTAAAAGTATTTCTACTAAAAGATCACATGCAGCGTTTGGAGAATGAGGTCACAAGAAGATTTCAGGATTTTAAGAAAATTGAGCCTAAATTCAATTTGCTTTATCCCATTAGTGCCGATATTGATATAATGCTAGAGAAGCTATAGCTTGAACTTTTGTATTCAGATCGCAATGTGAAGAGTTTATTTGATTCTATGATACTGACTTACCTTTCTGAGGCAACTCTTTAGACCAAGAGCAGATTTCGACAAAGCAGGTTCTCTGCATGGTTTGTTTTTCTCCCCCCTCAACTGGAAGTCGAGTCGGCTGCATTGTGCTTTGTCGTGCCAGGCCAGTTAGCGGCCGACATAGAATTTCTCTCACTTACACAAACACCCAGCATGCTACATTTCGAAATAAAGATTTTTATTCACATTTTTTGAACACGAATTTAATTTTTTTTACACGAAAGTATTTTTTAGTTTTTAATATTTTTTCACCTTAACGTAATTTTTTCTCTCAAAATAAGTTAAATTTAAATTAAATTATTATTATCTTTAAATGCAGTAAAGGGCTAAGTTAAAGCTGAACTCAAGCAACTCTCATATTCCCACGACAGGAGTTTGAGCTTCTTTGGAGGAAGCAGGTACTCCAACATCCATTCAACTTATATAATGATAACTTTTACAAAACCTCTGTCAACTGAAAAATTTCCGATGTATGAAGAAATTTGCTGGGAAATTGCTCTTTATATTTTAGTTGACATATATTTTTGAGCAATAGGTTTTTTTTCATGAAGATCAGCAAGAGCAAATATAGATGCAAGTTGCGTTGAGAATTTAAAGAAGCAATCTCACTCCTGATTATTTTTTTTTAAAAAAAGGAAGAGTATAAAAGTGTATGCATTTGTCTCATAAAACATTCTAAAATTAAATGGGCTTGCAGTTTTTGATAATATGAAATTAACACAATAAATTGAACAAAAGTGCCACTATTTATTTAACTTAATATAAGAATTTTTTATGATGAATGAAATAATTTTAAAAAGGTGCTACCTTCCAGTATCCTTCGATCCCACAATGTGATCTGTGAGTCAAAACAAGTTGTCCACCCCTGCCATATGTACAGTGGGTAAAAAAAGTATTGGCAATTGTCTATAATTGATCATATTAGCTAACAAGGAAATGATTGACAATTTTAACTGAACATAACGAACACAGGAGGTAATAAACACACAAATCTAATGAAACTTTCATTTTAATATGCCTTTTACACAAAATATACAACAAAAACGTAAATTTGCATGTCAAAAAAGTATTGGCAAAGTTCTAACTGTTATGCAAATTTTGTCATGTTGAGGTCACGTGTTTAGACTGATAAGAAAGCCTCGTAGTATAAAGTCTGCTGTGCTATTTCAAAATTTTTAAAACGTTATTTTGTTAATGCTGTGATAAAAGGGCTTCGAAATCGAAGGAGTTGGATGTTAATGTTAAAAACATGATTATTCAGCTCAGAAATGAGGGTTTAACTTATCGTGCTATAGGAATACAACTGAACATAAGTTTATTTACTGTCAGAAGTGTTGTAAAAAAGTTCAACGAGACAGGATCCATAGAAAATAAGGTTAGAAGTGGACAGCCTGGAATATTTTCTGCAAGGGAGAAACGTAGCATCATCAAAGAGGTTAAGAAAAATCCCAAAATAAGTGCACCCCAGTTAGCTGAAGATGTTGCTAATACTTCGCATAAAACTTTTAGTGTACAGATTAAACGGAATGTTTTACATGAAGAAAGTTATTATGGAAGGGCAGCTAGAAAGAAACCTTTCATTTCGGCAAGAAACAGAAGAAAGAGATTAGATTTTGCAAAATCTCATGTTAATTTATCAGATGAGTTTTGGAACACAGTTATTTTTTCCGACGAATCGAAGTTTAACATTTTTGGGAGTGATGGACGACAATATGTGTGGAGAAAGCCAAACACCGAACTAGAAAAACAACATTTAACACCGACTGTGAAACATGGTAGAGGGAGTGTCTTAGTTTGGGGCTGTATGTCAGCAAACAGAGTTGGTAAACTGTGCTTCATTGATGGTATTATGACAGCACGTACGTACATCGACATATTGCGCCATAATTTGCAGTCCAGTGCCCAAAAACTTGGCTTAGGAGCATCATTTATGTTTCAACAAGACAATGACCCTAAGCATACAGCGAACCTCACCCGGGAGTGGTTACTGTATAACTCACCTCGCCAGTTAAAGACGCCGCCTCAATCGCCTGACATAAATCCAATTGAGAATTTATGGCACAAATTGGACGTAGAAGTCAGGAAACATAAAATTTCGTGTAAAGACGAACTTAAGTGTATACTCCTGCAAGAATGGCACAAAATTCCCAATAGTACAACCAAGACTATGATTACAAGCTGTTATAAATGCAAAAGGTATGCATACATTGTATTAAACATATCCTGATTTTGTTCTCACATTTTACTTATTATTTTGCCAATACTTTTTTGACATGCAAAAATACGTTTTTGTTGTATATCTTCTGTAAAAGACATATTAAAATGAAAGTTTCATTAGATTTGTGTGTTTATTACCTCCTGTGTTTGTTATGTCCAGTTAAAATTGTCAAGCATTTCCTTTGTTTAGCTAATTTGATCTGTTATAGGCAATTGCCAATACTTTTTTTACCCACTGTACGCCCCCTCCCCCCACTATGATTTAACTCAAATTTTTTAAAATAATAGATTGATCTTCTTTATTAACCTTTTAAACGCTGCGCTATGATTGAAAGGTAACATGAACTAAATTTTGATAAAAATCAAATTAAAATTGAAACATAAGATCTATAAAAGAAAAAACAGGGGGACCCGATGGGTGTCCCCTGTTGGCACCACATCTGAAGTAAACTTTTAAATTTAATTCCAAAATAAAACAGATTAAGTTGAAAATATAACTTATAAACAAGGAATCTACACATTTCGGAAAATTACAATCGCTTATTATAAACAATAAAGTGAAACTTTAGTAGGACAAATAAATAAACAAATAACCTTCAAAAAAAAAAATTCTCAAAGCTAATAGTATAATAAAGCAAAAAACAAAAACAAAAAAAACTAGAAAAATACAGATTTACTAAATTTTTTTAAAATAAGAAATAAAGAGTTTTTTATATTGTTTTTTTCTTATATGTGTATTTTTATATCCTAAACTATTTTTATTGTCCATGTTTAGCTAGGAAAACATTTCTCAAGCAATCTTTTTTCGCACTCAAGGCATTTTTTCGTTATGCTTTACTGACATACATGAGGTATTTCCTCATCATCTATGCTTGCAGAAATTTCAATTTTGCCACAAGCATCTACTTGTAGAACAGACTGAAAAGTATCTTAATCGATATCTTCCTCGTCAGTAAAACACCCACTTTCTTCTAAGGGAAACTGACAAATATCAATAGGTTTTTCATCATCTGATTGTGTATAAAATATTCCAAAGCCTCTTCTGCAGTCCGGAATGGCTTTGAATGCGACATATTATCAGCGTAATGGATATTCACTAACTGATGAAACACAAAATAGTATAAGACCTTATTATGTGACGTTCCTCTCCAAATAAGACATAAGCTGCATCTAACTATCAACAAACGCACGTGGTAGTTTTGCTGCAGCTGAGAAATTCACTTGAGATTGTCCAGAAACGGTTGAAAGGGTAGTAGAGAGAGGGAGCCGAAACGAAAGTCAAGTCATAAATATTTTCTTCCGACACGAATTATAAGTTTTTAGCATTCAGAAATCTTTTCCCACTCTTCTGTGAACTGTAAACATAATAACTGCATTGTGTGAAAAAGTATACCTTTACACGCCAATGTTCCATTTTTGGAACATTGAAATTTCAAAACCGATAGTAAAAAAAAAAATTATTTATGATAATCTTGCAGTCTAAAGTTAAAATGATCATTTTTAATTATTTTTTACCAAATAATAAAAATATTTTTTAAATTTTGAATTTTATATGAAATTTTGAATTTTGCCCGATGAAAAGTAGAAAAAAATGTATAATTTAGAATTTTTTCTCAGAGAGAGTTTACTTTTGCAACAGTTCTTCAATTTCAAAAAATTAATCCATATTTTTTGTTTTCAAAATAATTTTTACAGAACAATATAAATAAAATTTAATTTGTCAGAAAATTTCAAAATTGATGTTCCAATATTGGAACATTGGCATGTAAAAGGTTAATGTATAAAACATATTGTGATTTTCCCTTTATTTAAGAAACATTTATTTTGACTGATTGTTTTAACCAGATTTTGATGATCAGGATGACAAATTTTAATGATATATAAAATGGCTTAATTTTGTTAAAACATTTTACGTAATTCCTAGTTTACTTACAACTTTGGTTAGTCATCCATGATTGGCTAAATTGCAACTAGAAATGCTGTGTTAATAACAATGCTGTGTAGTTTGTTCAGTGTAATTACATCTTTGCAGATAACAGAAGGAAAAAATAATAAAGTGATTATAAAAATTTAATTAATTTTATTTAAATTATTGGTTTTAATAGAATGAATGTTTTTTTCCTTCTAAAGTTAAGCCTGCATACGAGTTATTTGATTAAAAAAATTTCAAATCTATACGTAGTCAATTGAAAAGACCATTTTTAGATTTTGCAGTTTACTTAATTTGGTTGTACTAATATCAAAGTTCAAGAAGCAAATTTCACTTGTAATACACAATTGCAACAGAAGCACTATATGGTAGTGCACTTACTTCTGATAGAGACTATTATGTAATTCTCTACTGTGTGGTGTTTTTAGCTAGTTATAATAAGTGGTTATGTATTTCATTTTTAATCAATACCTGTATTTTTTCTAAAATCTTAACTTTTAAATTTAATATTTTTAATTGAGTTCCTTTTGCACAAAAAGAAAATATGAATTTATTGAAAGGAAGTAAATCTATAGATATGCTGATAAAAATTTGATTGCTGCAGCATATGAAACAAAAATATGTATAATTTTCACTTTTAGAATTCTTTGTTTTAAAATTAATTTGTTAGTTTCTATTTTTCTAAAAGATTGTGTTAATTTTAGGTGGAATACTTTTAGAACAGTGTGTAATACAGATAAGAAAATAGGTTTAGTTTTGGAACTAAGTGCTGATCTGCCTAGCTTCTGTGAAATTCAAAGATGGTTAGGAGAACCAATACGATGTATTTTTGTGAAAACTACATTGTTTTCTTCTAATAAGAAAGGTTTTCCTGTTCTATCTCGGGCTCATCAAAATTTGTTGAGGAAGATGTTCAAAGTAAGTTTTAATGTTACTCTTTTTAGTTTCATTAGTAATATAAATTTTATACTTAATCTGGCTTAGGAATCATGAAGTGAAACGCAGTATGATGTTAAAAAAACATGCCAAATTCTGACTCAAGCTGATTGCTAATTTTCAATAGCATATGCAAGAGTGATGTTTGGGGTTCATCCCCTCCCCCATAGATTATATAACCCCTCCTTTGAAAGTAGTCCGTGTACACCACAATATTATGAATAAGTGATTGATTTTATGTATAGTGGTTTATTCTTCTTTCTAATACACAGTGAAAATCGTTTAACATGAAACTGACTGGACTGAAATATTTTTTCTTGTTAAGAGGATTTTGTACTAAAGGATAGGTTTTTGTACTAAATGTTGCATTTTTATGTATTACTATAATTTTTGCACTATATTGAAAAGCCATAAAATGTATCTAAAGCTGTATATATAATTTTTTGCAATTTATATAAGTGGCTAGTTATAAATTCAAATATATTTAGATCTTGTAAAATAATTATTTTAAAGAGAAATATTCGAAAACTTGGTCAGAATGAAAATTATTGAAGCTTAAAATCACCATTTTACATTTTATTGTAAATTATATGAAATAACACAATTTGCAAAAACATTTGTCTTATTGGAGCTATTAACATCTCTTATTATATTAAACCTAGATTTTAAAATGTATGAAAAGAATGTACAAATTATAAAGTGTTTTTATTTGGTGTTTTAAAAATTCCTTTGGGTCTTAAATGGCTTACAACATTGATATTAAATAGGCATTATCCACTATAGACTTACTCCTTCTTTATTATTACTCTAAAGTGGAAATAAAATTTTGCTTGTGTCTAAATGTTGTTTATTTATTTTCCATGTTTATTTATTTTCCCCCTTTATCTTTTAGCTTGACGTTCAAGTTGTAATTTATGGAAACAATAAACATGTCAATATGAAACATTATCAACAGTATATGGATCATTTATGGACTGTAAGTATATTATTATTTCATGTGCAGGATTATTAAATCAGCATACAGGGAACTCTTATATTTCATGTTTTTGATCCTTTCTCCTGTTTTGAAATTAAAAATTACTTTTTAGTTTTTTTTAAAATTCTGAATATCCCGTAATTTTTTAAAAAGAACTTTCATTAAATTTCCCCTCTTGGCCTTTGGATTTTATTCTCAGTGTGCTACTTATTTAATCTAGACGTTTGTTGACTTTAACCAGTAAAATTATTTTGATTTTTTTAAATCTATGTGTAGTTGATCCCCTGATTATTATAGATTGTCATTTTTTAGATATTTTAGTTTTTAAAACGATTAATATATAAAAATAAGTTGGAGAAAAAACATTTAAGGCTGCCTTTACCAAAAGTTTAAGTGCCTAAACTAAATGCAAAGCACATTAATTCTCATGCAGAAAAATTACAATTTTTGAGAAAATTAGAGATATTGTAATTCATACTCCTGTTTATAATAAAGCATTTTTAAAATATTTTATAAATAATTACTTTTTTATTTTAACATATAAAGGGATATCTCATTTAACATTACGGTATAGGAGAAAAAATGGGAAACTCACATTTTATACCAGAAAGAATGGGTTGATTTTGATAAAAATGAGAAATATGAGAGGATATATGCAGATTTCTATAGGATAGTGAGGCTACTTTTTTATCCAAAAAAACTATCAATCAGGGTTCTGTTCTTTAATGTTACACCGAAGATAGCCTTATAATCAAGCTTATTTTGATTGTTTAAAATAATATTCAAAGTTTTAGTCAAATATAATAAAATGCTTTTGAAATTGATACTAGGAACGCTAACACACCTTCCTTAATACCTTGATCTTTTACATATTGTCATTTAGCTTGAGACAGCTAAAAGTGGTTTGTCAAGTATGCAGAATTGTTAAGATAATTGGGAATGGGTATTCTGACTTGATTAAGACAATCTGTAGTTAATAGGAGCAAATTAAGAGGATTTAATGTTCATACTTTATGCATATGAATTTTTATTCTCGTAATGTATATTGTAATCTTTTTCTACATTTCCTGATAAATTACTGTCAAGCTAGTGTGTTTATCATTATGATTTTTGTTTCAATATTATATTAAAGGAATAATGTTATAACAGTATTTTATATGCTCGTTGAAAAATTATTTTTAATATTTTTTTGAGAGGTATTTATTTAGATTGATTTTAATCAAAAACATTGAAAACCTTTGCTCATATCTGCTGTGTGTACTGTTTTCAACTGGAAGTTTCCGTTATAAATGTACTTAATTCTCAGGATTTTCTTTTGAAAATTTGTAAGCTCGAAAATGTAAATTAAAAGATTTAAAATTCATTTCTTCAAAATAATAGTTTGCTAAAAAGTGTTAAGTTTTGATGATAGATAACTTGAAAATTGTATTCAATCATCTTAAAATTTTATAAAAAAAACAACCCCAAAAAATAAGCATGCTTACATTTTTTTATTAAAATTCATTCATTAAACTTATGTTTTTCAGTAATCTTTTCATCCTCTTTATTGTATATCTTTTTTATCTGACCCTAAACTATTTAGACTTTCTAAGTAGAAAATTTAATATCGAAGCTTATATGTGATGGCTTAATGAGTTTCATATAATAACCTTGATGCCATGTTGACTTTAAAATCACAATATTTTAGCAATATAAATACTTGATACTGGAAACAAAACTTTGTTATGTATATTGAGATCCTATTACAGAATCATTGTGGTCACACATTATTGATCTGAAATATTTTTTCGTAATTTTTGCTTCTGTGGTATATTAAGGGGACATAGTATGACGTACACAAAGTTATTTAATTTTTTAAGAAAAAAATTATTAGTGATTTTAAAATGTTACTTCTCTTACAAAAATTTACGTACACTCATGCAATTTGATTTACAAGTACATCAAACTATGTATCACAAAAGTTGTTATGGTTTTGTGATAATATGATTGGTATTCATGTGATACTTCTTTTTATTAAATGTTTATTGAAAATTCCTTAAAAAATGTATTAATTCTAATTTTACTTATTTAAAAAAAGTAATTTTATTCAAAAATGCATATCAACTTTTGTTGCTTGTATTATAGCAATAAGGAAAAAATATTTAAGCATTTGGCAGAATAGAAATAAATTATAGTTTAAAAAAAACTAAATAGTACGCTTTTATGCTGAATCGAACTAAAAAGTAAAAAAATAATTCTTAATATAAGAATAAAATGATTAACGAGAAAATTAATTTAATTGGGGTAAAAGCATGGGGTGTTCTATATCAATTGTTATAATTTCTTACTTCTATTCTAAAATGCTGAGTTAGTATAAAAATGTAGTACAAAGCACCCCATTCTTTAATTATTACACTAATGATCTCGTTAATCATTTTATTCTTATATTAAGAATTATTTTTCACTTTTTAAAGTTGGATTCAGTATAAAAGCGTGCTTTTTAGTTTTTTTAAAACTATAATTTATTTTTCAATTTTTAGTTCGATCAACAATAATAGCAGGTTTTTTAGTTTTTTAAACTATCATTTATTCATCGTTGAATTTATCCTTGAGTCTGATATTTAGAGCCAGAATTACATGGCTGTTGGAATAAGTCTTGCTCTTCAATAGATATTAATTAATTTACCAGGCCTTGGGTAAGTCCTGTATCATTATATTTCAAAATTTCTGTCTCTGTAGATACAGGTCAAACTAATAAAAGTGTGTTAAGAAGAAAAAGTTCCAAGAATGAACCATGTTTTTATAATGGACTAAAAAGTATAAAATTCCTCCTTTTCTCTCTCCCCCCCCCATCTTTTTTCACATTTATGCATTGTCATCCACTCCTGACCTATGGTCCAAATTTCAAGTCTCTAGCTCATCGGGAAGTCAGTTTAAAAACAATTACAAAATTCCATCCAGACAGACGTACAGGAAAGCGAATTAAAAACATGGTAATATTAAATGTCAATGGGTATTATCACCTTTTAAATGTATTGCTATAATATTAATTCATATCATCTCTTCTAAACGTATTGCTTTATAAAAATAAAAATAAAATATTTAGCATTTAGAGCATAAATTATTTTTTTCGCATGCACTAGTTGTTTTTGTTTACATTTTCAGAAAATCTAGACAATTGTTTATATTATGGTAAGAAGTTGCTGACTAACCCACCCTCCCATTTTTCACATAAAAAGCACTTTTTTGTTTGTTTTATTTGTATTAACTGCAAGTTTGTATTCACTTTTAAGCTTACATTTCAATCTTTTAGTCAAATCTGAAAATCGTTATTCTTGATGATCCTGATAAGGAAAATGGAACAAAATTATTGTATTGTCATTGATCCTTGACAAGTGTGCAAAATTTCAAATTAATCTGACCTTTTAAGTGGGTAAAAATAGAGTTCAAAGATTCCGTTACATACAAGTGAAATCTATAAAAGTGTATTAATTAAAAAAGCCATAACATTTTAAATGAAGACAAACTAGTTATATTATCTTTCTGAGATAAGTCAATTTAAAGTTTTGATTATTTGCCATTGGGATGTGAATAAAAACAAATCTAAAACCTATCATAATTTTGTGTTTTTTTAAACTTAGAGCTTTCAAATTTTGTTAGAATATAGAAAAGTATGTAAAGAATTTAGACTAAAAAAAATTAGATTTGATTTTTTTTATGGATTTTTGTTAATTGAATCGTTTTATGTCTCCTTAATTCTGCTGTAGGCAATAGCAGTAAATTTTGAAAGTTCTCTAACTTATTTTTAATTCATTGCAGTAACATATATCTTTCCTTCCTCAGTGGCTCGACAGCCTAGGGTGGGCCTTGGCCTTCTCAAGAAGCCTTCTTCCTGCTAGTGTTCTTCAATTTTTAGTTCCCAAATCTAGGAGATCTTTTTCTAGGCCATCAGTCCATCTTTGATTTGGCCTGCCTTTTCTTCATGTACAAATTGGTTAGGCGTTGAAGACTTTTCTAGTGGTGCTGTCTTTGTTCATTCTGACCACATGACCTGCCCATTTAATTGGTTGTATTTTGATGTCAGATTCTTTATATGAGTGATAGAGCTCGAACATTGATCTTCTTCATATGCCATTTTCCTGAATTCCTCTAAAAGTAAACCTTAAAATCTTCCTTTCGTTGATACTTGTTGTGTTCTCATCTGTTTGAGACATGGACCAAGTTTCACATGCATAAGTTAATACTGATCTTAGAAGACTTTTATAGAATAGAACGCTTGTTTTTCTTTTGATTAAATTCGATTTCATATATTTTCATATTTCATGAGGACATTTTTTAGCCATAGTAATTCTCTTTTGGATTTCAGTAGTACAATCGTTCCTATTGTTAATATCAAAACCTAAATAAGTTAAACTATCAAGAACTTCAAAATTATCAGTTACATATATACAGTAAACTTAACATATTTATTAGTAAATGATATGTAAATTGAAGGAATAATACAAATTAAAGTACTGGAAGTTATGTTGAAGACATATGGGTATCACATTTTTAAATCACATCTTGTTATTCATAATAAGCAGAGCAATAGAAGTAAAAAAAATATCTAAATCTTCTTGTTTTTTAAGCTAATTTCACGGGTTTTTTATAACCATTGTTTGTGTTTCTAAGGTTACTTTTTTACATTAATACTGTTATATTACAGACTCAAGATCCAGATGATGCATTGTCCACATTTGCTAAGGGTTATGAAGATTACTTACAGATTCCTCTTCAGGTATAAAAGCATACCTTCTGTTTTGTGCCCATATTTGTAACATAACCTTGATAGATGCTTATTTTCTTCAGTATCAAACTTTAAAAATTTGTGTTGTTAATCTGGTTGCTTCCGTTAATTTTAAATACAATATAACTTTATTTGAATTACTTTAAAAAAAAACCATTAATGATAAAATAGTCCTACTGATTTTAATATGTTATATTTAGAAACATTTTATGAAATGTTTCTCCCCCGCCTCATGTTAGTAATGACTTTTCTTTCAGCCACTTATGGATAATCTAGAATCCTGCACATATGAAATTTTTGAAAAGGATCCTACAAAATATACAGAGTATCAAAGAGTAAGTGATATATATTAAATTATGTATTTAAATATATGTATATTAATTGTTTTAAAAGCAATCGGGGTATTTTACTGCTGAAATTTAATAATATGATGAATCAAATTAATAAAATTGTTTTGAACATTAATAGATGAATTGATATGCACTTTTGTACACTCTGAATGCTATTAATAATTTTAATGCTGATTGTTTTAACAGGCTATATACAATGCTCTTCTTGATCGGGTAAGTGACGAAGAAAAGGACACAAAAGTTAGGTTAGTATGAATTTTTAAATGTCTATAAAAATAACATGAATTATATAATTTAGGAATAAAATTAATCACATAAAAACTGGCACTCATTATTCTATGGAATAAAAATAAAAGTAGTTTATTTTTGTTTGTATTTGTTCAATGCAGCACTTGAAAAAGCTGTTAAAGATTCTAATATAAACACCAGAGGTATTATTCTTAATAGAACCATGCAATTTTGAGCCTTCACTGGCGATATTGATATCATAGGTAGAACAAAACAAGCGGTTATCAAGGCTTTTGTCTACCTTGAGGAGTCTGCAAGAAGAATGGGTCTCACAATTAACAGAGAAAAGAAATTAAATTTTTGGCTGTAATGCAAAGCTGTTAAAAATTAATAGTTTTACTTTTGAGTGTGTGCAGCAATTTTGGCACCTTGAAACTGTCATAATAATACTAATGATATGAAGCTTGAAGTTAATAATAGGCTACTTATGGCAAACAAATATTTCTTTGGGTTGAGAAGCCAATTTAAGTCCAAATTTATTCATGTCAAAACAAAACTCAACTTATGCAAAATCTTAATTAGACCGCTTGCATTGTATGCAGCAAGTGCTGGCCATTGAATAATTCTGAAAAAGATCAGCTACTGATTTCTGAGAGAAAAATACTCTGAATGATCTTGGATGCAGTTAAGCAAAATGATGTCTATAGAATACATTATAATTATGAAATTTACCGAAGATTTAAAGAACCAGATATTGTGTGTTAATGTTATAAAGGCTATCCGCATTTCATGGCTAGGATGTCTTTTTAGGCATGATAATTCAAACTCAACTAAATTAGTGATATTTTCAAAAGTTAAGGTACACAAAAAAAAGAGAAGTTCTCCCCCAGGTGGGTTGATTCTGTTGAGAGAGATCTTATAAGAATGTGGAAGTCAATTCTTGGCAGTCTTTATCGCTCTAAATAAAGTCAGATAATGGAGGCTCACATAGAAAAAGCCTTGGCCTGTGGAGATAATGTATATTTAATAATGATCGAATCTCTGGATGCATTAATTAAATAATGTGTAAAATAACAGCTCAGTTGTAAAAATGAGGAAATTATAGTTCCATAACCCTTTGACATACAAATAAAATGGAATTTGATGTGCCCTTTCCCAGGTCATATGGATTTTTAGTACTGTTGTGTATGTATGTGTGTGTGTAAGAGAGAGAAGGGGAGGGGAGGGGAGGGGAGGACCTTGAGCATTTAAACCAAACAGAATCTATGTATGAATCTCAGGAAAAAAAGTTCTTGATGTCTTAGATACATCTAAATTTACAGTGGCACAGGAAATGATTTTCTCCTAAATATCATTATAAGTCAGAGGATTAATCAACTAGTTGTTTTTGTATTTCAGGGGGAGATACCAAATCTGTTTTTTAAAAGTTAAATAACTTTATTAAATGTTTAAAATATTCTTATTTATTACTATATAGTAATGACTAAACTATTAATGTTCTTTTTGGATGTCTTTAAACATTATCTTATAAGCTTTATTTTTAAATTTTTTTTTACTTGTTACTCTTTTTTGAAGCATTCTATCTTATTTTTTAGTGTTGTAATGGTTGTTGGTGCAGGGAGAGGCCCCTTGGTGAGATCTGCCCTTGCAGCAGCCAAAAATGCTCAGCGTTTAATCAAAATATATGCTGTTGAAAAGAATCCAAATGCAACTGTTACGTAAGTTTTATTTTTTTATTGAGTTTTATTTAAATTGTACACTTGCACATTTCAATTATTTTAATAAAAATCTATTAAATTATTTGGTAAGTTATTCTTGGATTTTGATGATGTACATAATTTTTTTAATTGTTGGATCATAGAAACTGCTAATTTTGATAACACCATTTTTATTCGCCATTTGATAACACCACCATTCATATTCTGCCATGTATTTTTCATTGTCATTTTGCTTAAGATTTTTTCATTCAGTATATTAGTATATTTTTTTTAATGTTAATTTTGATATTCTATCTTGTAAATAACATCTTGTTTCAGTCAGAAGTCTAGTATTGTTTGACATTCAGTATTACTAGTTAACAGGAGCTTTTCTCTGATTAAATGCAATTTCAATAAATTATCTGATAATGAGAGTTGCAATAGTTGGACAAATCAAATTTGGAATATCTGAACAAATATATTTAACCTTTAGAGGACGGCTGGTCGATAGTGCCACCAAAAAGAACAGCCCTTTAAAGGACGGCGCTGGTCGGAGTAGCGACCAAGTTCTTCTTTCCCCCCTTTAACAGCGTTCGGATCACCGTAGGGTCTATAAAAATCCAGGAACGTCAATCACTTGACCGGTCTCTTTTGTATTCAGATAGGGGGGAGGATAGTTCCCTCTCTTTCCCACTAGTCTAGAATTCCCTCTTTTTCCCTCTTATGACTATCCCTCACTAGCAGATTTAATCTTACGCAGGAAGAAGGTGTTACAATTATTATATTGAAGTTTTTCTTATCATATATATTGAACAATTCCAATTTCTTTTTGAAAAATTGAGCAGAAAAATAATTTCTTAATAAATAATTTATTTAATTATTTATCTTTTTTTTTAGATTATTAAAAACTAATAAATTTATGTTTTGAAACGGCATACACAACTAATTCTTGTATGAAAATTATTTGCATTCTTTCTTTGAAGAATTAAATCATTGTCAAATCTTTTTTTATTCCTGTTCAAATAACAAAAAACTCGAAAAGGGAACGCAAACTAAAAAATATTTGAATAAAATAAGGCTTGGAAAATATAATATACTATGACTGCTTGAATAGATACTCAGTTTATTAGGACTAATCGAGATTCTCAAAAAAGTTTTCAAAAGGTAATTTGTTCTACAATATTTAATTCGTATTATTTATTTCGTGAAAATAGATGAGTCTTACAGATTTTTGCAATAAACTTTTAAAATTATACATTTTAGTTTTGCGAATACATTTGTGAAATACAAGAAATACCTTTCAAATTTTACTTATTGTAACGGTTGATATATAATAGTTGAAACTTAAAATTGAAGAATTTAAATTTTAAAAATGCAAAAAAACTGAATGCTTACATGACCATTTTTCAATTCTTTAAAATTTTATATCGAAATATCCCCCCCCAAAAAAATCTATTTTTTAATCGTGTATAAACAACAAAAAACGAAAAAAGAAAATATATTTGCAACAAAAGAATTATAGAAATATTTGTTATAGGTTTTTAAAACTATTCATTTCAGTACTTCGAATTTTTTTATAAAATGCAAGATACTAACTTCGAGATTTTTTATTATGACAGTTGATGTATAAAAGTTGTGTCCCTTCGAAACAAGAACTATCAATTCCGATATTTTTTTCTTTCAAATTTGTTGAAAACGAATATTACGAGTTCTTCAGCATAAGAAAAACGTCCCGATTTATACAAAAACCATAGAAGCAAGAATGAAATTTTTGATTTTGTTATATATTATACTTTAAAAGTTCTATAGTGTTGGATTTCGTGATTCTTAGAACTTAAAATAAGTTTTTTTAAAAAAAAATAAAGTAAGTTTTCTTTATAATAATAATACGAAAAATTTTGCAAAATGCTCTAAAATCCATCTTAAAAATAAATATAATCAGAACGTAGTCTAAAAGATAGTTATAATGAAGTAAAAAAAAACCTGTTTGTTTTCTTTTTCCCCCCGTTTATTTATTAGTCAGTCACTCTTTGTAGTATCATACATAATAAAAGAAAGGAGTGTTGGGGTGTGCTCTCAGGCTATTGAACGTTTGAAACTCTGAATACAGTCACGTGGCTCTTGTAAATGAGCATGAAAAGCAAGTTGTAAAAGCTTTTATATGGACAAATAATGCTTCTCCCTCTTGATTATTGTTGATTCCTTCAGGTTTTGGTCGTTATTGATTACCATATGCCTTTTTGGTGCAATAAAACTTAGAAATTCACATCTGACTTCTTGTAAATCTTCCAGATTGCTTTCAAGTACCCTGAAAACTATTCTTCCTTTATTCTTCTTCTTGTCGAAATAAAGCATTAGAAAATGCATTTCCTTTTCTATTAAATTGTTGGACATAGGATAAATAGAGAAACTATGGGAACAACTTAAAAGAAGGCCCACTTCTACTTTACGTGCGTTATCAAAAGAATGAAACTAACAGTTTCGAGAACTGATATTGTGTTAGATTTTGAGAGGTGAAAAAGACCCAGTAGGGGACTGTCCAAACAAAGCATGGGGAGGGAGTAAAAAAGCGATATATTTGAAAATAAAGACTTCCTTCTTTTTGAAGAAAGTCAAAGAAAGTAAAAGAAAAATTGTTACAATCTGTAACCCGACTGAGGAGTCTGTGCTTTGAGAAGAAAAGATTTTTGTAATTATTTTGAATGTTGATCAAAAGAGTTGACTTCGTAGGAATGTGTTGACTCTATCTTATGCACAAAATCACATACAAAAATCAGTCCATTATCGCACAAAAATCAGAGCAGTAATCTTATAACTTAAGCAATATTATGCAATTATTTTGAAATTTTGAATAAAAAGTAAGGATAATCCGAAGGCTAAGGATATAATTTTTTTGTACGAAAGGTGAAAAAAAAATAAGAAGCCCCTGTATGCTGTCATTACTAGCTAAAGAAACAATAACGTACACATAAGAATAATATATTATTTTTATATAAACAAGTTTAAAATGCATGAAGCTTCTAGGCAACTTAAAAATGTTTGTAGTCATAATATTTTGTCTTTTTTATCAGTTTGTGTTTGCGGTTTTACTATCAAGTATTCTAAAAATTCAAAGCATTTCCTCTCTTTTACTAATGAAAATATTTTATTATATTGTTGGAAAAATATAATTTTAAATTTCTTGTGTATATAAGTAATTTATTATAAGGGACACATAGGTAAATTTATAAATTATTAATATTTCATTTACAAGTAACATAAGGGGCAAAGTAATAAGACGGACCTCGTAATTTAAATGACGATCCAGTAACAAGACCGATAACCGAGCTAGAACCCCCACTTCTAATTTCCACACCATGGCATCGTGAGAGTTTTGATTTAATGCGTATCAGCTCTACAACATGATAAAACCCCTAATCGCGACCATTTAAAAAAAAAAAAATTTGGTTATTATGTTATTTATTACATTTATTTGCCACACACAATAAATGATTTTTGTAGTCATGGTAGCCTAGTGGTCTAGATTGTAGGGGAGTGGTGCACTTTAAATCTGTCGAGAGCTCAAACGTCCTCCCGTTGGTGTGGTAGTTAAGAGAGGGAGTGCTAACTCAGGTGTCGTCTTCATCACTTGACCACGGTTCAAAATTACGAGGTTCGTCACCAAAAGCCCTCAAGTAGCTGAACAATGTGACATTAATATTCATTTACTCACTCACTCATTAAATGATTTATCATAATTTACAGCATGCATAGGAAGAATTGCATAAAAGGAAAATGAAAATTTAATTTTTGAACAAAGTTTGTTAATGAAATTCAGATTTAAACTTAGGATTCAATAAGTGTTATGAATTCTTATGTATCAAAATAGAATGAATTACAGAAGGAATAAAAAATGACAATTATGCTTCAAATCTAGCATTTCTTTACGGAAATTATATAAGAAATTTCTTAAGAGTATTATGCATTTTGCTAGCATTTCGGAAAGAGAAAAACAATTATAAATTGAGTAACAATGCAGTTCCCAAAAAATCATTGCTGATTTATAGCGATATGTCTATTGGTATACACAAGTTGCGAAATCTTATCAAGTTTTTAAAACTACACATAAGTAACGTATTAATCTTCTTGATTAAAGAGTTATGCACAATTCTCAAAACAGATATTTTTATTAAAAACTTTTAAAATCTTCAGAGTAATAAACTAGTTTAGAATAGTTCATTATCGAAAATCTGAATTTTGCGTTATGACATAAAGAGATAAGCTCTCACACTTTGCTTTTTCTTTTATGTTATTGATTAGAATTACCTGTAATTTATAAGGAATATTATTATTTATTTCTTATTTCTACTTTGATTATTTTAAGTTTTAACACCAGCATAAATTAAGTTTATGTGTATCAAATTCATGCATTTAAAGTAATGAAAAATAAATTTATAACATTTCCTCTATTTTTATGAATTTACTGAAATATCAGTAAATGATATTTATATTTTATCAAAATATAAATACATTTTACTTGAGTAAAATCAATTAAATTTGGTTTAGTTTATTGCACCTTTGTCTACAATGAAATAAACGTTTAATTTTTTTTATGCAATGATTCTTATTGTTATCTTTGTTTTACGCTATTTCTCTCAATGCTCTTAATAATACTGAAAAAGAAATCCAGATGGAATATAGTTTAAATTGTTAGGAAATTTCTTTTTTAAAAATAAATAAATTTCCCGAAATTTCTTGATCTGAAATCATCACTAATTTTAACATTGGATTTTTCAAGAAAACCTGTTTCCCTAAGAAAGGGAGAATCTTTGTATTTAGGGACTTTCTAAGCAGTGAAAATCGCCATTGATCAGCGGGAGGCCAATTACTATTTTGCTTCTTTTGTCCGCCGTTATATGGTAGCATCTGTCAATGACCAAAAAGGGGGTAGCTAACACAGCTGAAAGTGCCGTCCTTAAGCAACTTTTTCTCTCAAAACCCGCCGTCTTCAAAAGGTTAATTTGATACAAAGTTTAAATGTACGTATTTCTGAGGTAAACTTCACAAAACTTCTGTTATTTTACTGGGTACTAATTAGCAATCCCACTGAACTTATCCACCTTGATTGACATTTCATTTAATTCGTAATTTCCACTTCTCATGCTTAGCAATATTTTTTAATTTATTGACTATTTCTCTCTTATTTTTACCATAAAAATATCTTTCTCTCTCCTTTTTTCTTTTTTAAGTTTATTTGCACAGCAAGATGAAATGTGGGGAGACCAAGTGACTGTTGTTGCTTGTGACATGCGAGACTTCAACCCTCCAGAGAAAGCGGATATTCTTGTCTCTGAACTTTTAGGATCTTTTGGGGACAATGAACTGTCTCCCGAGTGTTTAGATGGAGCTCAAAAATTTTTAAAAGGTAAATAGATTCATTATTAATTCTGTAAAAAATAACATATAGATAATATTTTGAATTGCATTGCTTCTTAATTAAAATTAAAAAATTTGGTAAGTTTGTTCTGTAATGATTATAAATCAATGTTACTTACAATATTTATTAAATAAAGTGTAATCTATTTATTGTTATATATAACAATAGTTTGACAATTGCTAAAAAGTATTGGAAAAAATTTTAAATATACAATTTTTATAATGTATTTTTAAAATTTTACTGACACAACTACCAAAAATGCCTATAAAAATATATTGTTGTAACTTTCATTTCAACTTTGATACTTCTTGTAGATTATGGTATTAGTATACCATGCCGCTACACCAGCTATGTGTACCTACAACTACCAAAAATGCTTATAAAAATATATTGTTGTAACTTTCATTTCAACTTTGATACTTCTTGTAGATGATGGTATTAGTATACCATGCCGCTACACCAGCTATGTAGTTCCTGTAAGTGCACCAAAATTGTACAGTGAAATTGCTCAGATGCGTGATAAAGATAAGCATCCACTTGTAAGTTACAAAATAAACACAAACAATATGCTAAATATAATTTTTTTAATAAAATTCTTATGCTTATTATATGGGGCTTTTTCTTCCCTAGACTTATTTTGAAATGCCATTTGTTGTACATCTACATAATCATACACCACTTTCTAGTCCTCAGCCACTATTTACATTTGTGCATCCAAACAGAGGCAAGTAGCTCTCATTTTATTATAAGTTAAAAATCTTTCCATGATATTTTATGGCTGGATTATGAGCTTTAATTATTTTTTACTGTTTCTTTTAATAGTTGAAGTTCCTGATAATAGTAGATATGGAAAGCTTAGTTTTACTATGCCTTACGATTGTACCATTCATGGCTTTGCGGGATATTTTGATACAATCTTGTATAAAGATATAAACTTGAGTATGTTTTTGTTAACTTATTATAATTTTATATAAAGTTTGATATATTATGCTTTTGCTAGTACAGTTTTCTTTATTCTGATTTTTGAATATCATATAGTAATATTTAATTAATTAATGTTGAATCTAAATCTTACTTTTAATTCTTCTTGTTAATCACTTGCAACATAGGCTTCTAAAAATAATTATTCTTGGGAATTGATTATGAAATTTATTTAAAATATGTGTTTAAATTAATATTTTTTTTTCTCCCTTTCAGTTAATCCAAAATAATATGTATATACATCTTAGAGATCAGTCTTAAAATTTTATTAATAGATAAAGGAGCATTATTGCTGACTATATTTTAACTATGAACCCAGATATAATTATCTGTATATTATTATGATTTCTTGTTGTAGAGTATTAACCCATAATTTGTTTTACGATTGTTTTTATTACAGACAATTTATTTTGCTTATAATTAAACATTCTGAGCACTATATTAAGTAGAAATGTTGCGAAGTGTTAATAAAATTAACAAGGTTGGTCTAAATAGAGCAATTATATATTAGCCTCAAATATACTGAAAAAGAATTCCCCTGGAAGTGTTAGATACTGTTTTCAGTAAAAGTTAAATCAAGCATGTTTAAAAATAAAATTGAATAACAAAGAATATTCAACTGTTCATTTAAAATAATGTTTATGTATATCAGATGATTGCAAAAGTTTGTGCCTGATTTGAAACCAAATTAAGTAAAACACATTTTCATGAAAAATGTTTATTAGTTGGTAATGTACTCTACGTCATTTTCTATTATTGCTCCCATTGTTTTATAACTTTTTGAGTTCCTTCTTTTTAGAAACTACAGTTTCTCTTTTTTAAAAAAAGTTGCTAGGAAGTATGACTTCCATGGAACCAAATTATTTGCCATTCAAATTATTTTACAGATGAAAATTCTGGGGATGGGGAATATGGCAGGTGCTGGAGGATATCTCACTTTAGTTCCTCCTTTTAAAGTTTTTGAAATATCTGTTGAGCTAATATTTGGCCTATTGTAGTGTTAAAAAATGATATTTTTTAGATCGACTCTATTGGGATTTCTTGCTTGGCTTTCAAAACTAATTCTGTCTTCTGTAGTTATTGTTTGGCCACATGGAAGAATCTTGTAAACAATTATTCCATGGCAATTCCACCAGACGCACGATATTTTCATTGGATTCCTTGCCATAGATTCTGCTCCTTTCTTTTCTTATATTGTTATGCAGGATCCGTTTGTCTCCAGTTGTGATGTGATCCAAGAAAGGTACCTTTTGTTGTCTGGTCAGAAAAGAAATGGAATAATAATTGAGTTTGTTTCCTGCTGTGGAACTCATATATCGAGTTTTAGATGTGTGTCCAAATCACTCTAAATGACAGAATGGAATCAAATTATCAACATTTACCTTTTCATACTCTTCAGTAATAATCTTACGATCATTATTCACTAAATATTGAATAAAAAAATCTCAATACTAAAGGGTCTCCCAGAGCATAGTTTATTATTTAGATCAGAGTTGTTCCCAAACTGTTTTGTGTGTTATAGGCCCCTTGCCATGTTTTCTGGTTTAAGGTTAACCTTTTTACCTTAAGGTTTTCTGGTTAACCTTGCTTACTTAATATTGAATTTTTGCAAATGTTTACTTAAATGGGTTTTTCATACCTAGTATAGAGCTACTTACTATAAAAGATTTGAATTTTTTAACTGTAGTGAAAAACTTAAGGAAAAAAAAACACTTGTTAATTTTAAATGTTTATCAATTAAATTAAAATTTAGTATAGGTTACATAAAATAATTGAGCAATAAGATTAATAGTTATAATTAGAGGGACGAATCTGATACTCTTTTAACATATTTTCGACATTTGGCATTAATTTTATTAGGTTTAATCCTAAGTATCCTCTAGTAATATTTTTTTTTTTTGTGAAGATTGGCAACCACACTGAAATTCCTTTTCACTAGGCAAAACAGTTAAAGATTTTCTCAGAATATTCCATAATTCAAGGTAGACAGATTTAAGTGTTTATATTTTAATAAAATATTATGTAAATAAATAGGCAACACCTCTGTGTATGTGGGATATTTATTCCATTTATTGAAATTTAAAATTTAAGCTACAATCTAGTTAAATGAGAGCTGCAATCGTAGACCCCCATTTATACCTCATTGACCACCTATTTTTTCCCCTTTTGACATAGACCCCTTGGGGGGTCGATATAGACCACTGTGGGATTCACTGATTTAGATTAAAGGTGTTACTTTGAAATCAATTAAACCATTTTTTACTATCTTATGAACAACCTTATACTCCAAAGCATAAGGATTCCAGATCTTATGCAAATAAAAGTCTAGAATACTTTTTGTTGCAGTTCCATCTTTAAACTTATATATCATAACATGACAAGTTTGTAACTTTTCATTTTGAATTTTATTCCTGCAAACGAATAAATTCGGATGTGAACTTTTTTTAAAAAATGATTATTGTGATTCATGGTGTATTATAAAAGAAACATCAGTTCAGTCAAGAGTGCTTACTTTCGTCATCTGTGAAAATTTGGCCATGAATTTTTGCGATCATCTAATACTTAGAAAGTAGATTTTTAAAATCAGTCTCTTAGAGAGAAAAAGCATAAATATGTATCCAAAATAACTCATAATTGCTCATGATGTATATTTGGCAATAGTATTGTTAAAAAAATTTTGTTGGTCAGAAGAACTTGCCTTCAAGATTTTAGCTAAAGAATTAAAATTATATATATTATAGCTTATAATTTTTTTCGCTCTAGGCATTCACCCATCATCTCATTCTATTGGATTATTTAGTTGGTTTCCTATTTTCTTCCCAATTAAAGTAAGTATATTAAATAAATAACAAAATTATTTTTAAATTTGGGCTTTGTGTACAAAATATGTACACAATATCAAAATTTAAAATAATTATTATTATAAGATTGTATGAATAAAGTGTTAATTTTGCACACATTATATTTTGTGTGATGTGTTTGCTATAAAATTTGTGGACTGTCATAAATTTGTACTTAAAAACAATAACAGCAATGTAATAGAAAATAACCTATTATACATAATCAAAAAATAAGTTTAAATGTTTATCATAATGTTTAACAAAGTGTATCATTTTAAGTTTTAAATCTCTGGGAATTTTTTTGTTTTACACAGGGGGAATTGAACTTAAGGAATCCCTACTCATAAGTTCATAAATTCAATATATCCTAAAGAAATTATGCATAAGAATTAGCTTAGATGGTGTTCCTTTGATAAAATGCAAACTAATTCAAGTAACCTTTTTGAGAATCATTCCCCCCCCCCCTTTGAATTATGAAAAACTGGATAAGTGCTACTGAATTAAATCTTATTTCAAACAACTCCTTGGTAATGAATTTCAAAAGAAACCAGACATGCATTTTTCAAATTCAACGTTATGTACTTCAGACAGATAGTGTCAATACTGCTCAGATCTTAATTAAATAATATTTTGTAAATGTGTTTCTTTCAGTCTGCAGAAAATTAAAACCTACTGGAGTTTTTGTAATTGAAACATATTTAGTTTTGTCTTCATTAATAATTTTATGCAACTTTTCAACTGACTTTTTATGGGCTAGACATGCCTCTGACAAAGCATTTTTAGTATGAGCAATGATTACTATGCCATCGGCATACAGTAGTTGTATTGTCCTTAGCTTTACTTAATCATCAGACCCATTCTTAAACATGGATCTGAAACTTGGGCTTTGATTAAATCACAGGTGGACTCTTTGAGCTTAAAGATCTTAGATATATCTTTGGTGCTGTGAATGAGAATGGATTATGGAAACAACGATGTAATTTTGAACTATATAAGCTATTTAAAGAAGCAGATGTAATTAAATCCATCAAGATTGGTCGCTTAATGTTTGCGGGCCGCATCTGCCTTATAGACCTCTCAACCTTGACATTCAGAATTTTCAATTACAAACCTATTGAAACTAAGAGTTGGCCCAAATTGAGATGGGCTGATTGTGTGGAGGGGGATTTTAAAGTTTTAAGAGTGACCAATCGGAGATCTGTTGCTAAGCGGAAATCGGAATGAAAGAGGGTTCTTTAGAAGACCTTGGCCCACCCTGGGCTGTTGTGTCAATGGAAGAAGAAAATGTACTCCTTTAAATTAAAATTTTTTTTATAATGAATTGTATTTGTTAAAGTAATCACTACAACTTGCAAGAATAAGCAAAAAAAGCTTCCTTTTTAACATCTTTACTCTGATATATCAATCAAATTCTTTTGCTGATTCAAATGCATATTTCATCATATTAAGGAAATCCATACTTAAAAACAAACCTTTCATGCAAAGCTTTTCTGTCTTGAGGAAAATGAAGCATAAAGGAAATGATTTACAAACTGGCTTTAATTATATAGTTAACCTTCTTACGTTAATATAATGAAGTTCTTGTCACCCTGTCTGGGTCTAATGGACCTAGTGTATAAAGCCTTAAGAAATATTTTCTATGTAGCTCATTTTATATATTATTAGTAATTATTATTGCATATATTTATTCATATTCACTTTTTTTTCCTTTCATTTTAATGCATTAGACCAATCACTTGATTTCATATAATATTTTGAAACAAGTGAAATAATTTATAAGTTTTAGTTTCAGTTTTGTATACATTATAATTGCATTAAATGTTTTTAGAACAGAAATGCCTAGTGTAATGCACATTCTGTTTGAATCTCTTCTGGGGCATCATTCCTTGTTTAGCTGAAATGTTACCATTTGCAGCTAGTAAATTCTTCTATGTTCTTTTTCACTTAACATTTCAATGACTCTTTTGCAGGATACTTTCCAAATTTCTTTAGAAAAAAATATGCTTTTTGCGAAGTTTGCATTTGTTGTATAATGATTAACATGCATAAAAATAGCAAAAACATTGATTCAGCTAGATTGATAATTTATAAAATAAACACCACACTATTTTTAGTCACATTTGGCACAAAGGTCTTATCCTTTCAAAATCCAAACAATTTTTGGTCAGGTGAGGATTAAAATTCAGAAAATAAATAATAAATAACTTGTTTTTTTCTTTCTTTTTGAGAGTTCTTATGAACAGTTTCTTGTTCTTATTCCCAAAATGTCTGCCTGATCATCAGAAATTTCAAAATTAGATAAGATTCATTAGTTTTATGAAATTCATCTCTTGTTTCATCAGTTTGCTTCCTGAGGTCTTTTGAAAACTTTTTTTTTTATCTCTTCTTCAGTAAGATCTCAATTTTGATTTCCCATATTATATTGGAATATAAAAGTGGCAAAACATGCCCAGCATATAGTACACTATGATCAGGATTCGTAGTTTAAGTTTCAATTAATATGGATCGATTCAATCTAGAGAGATAAGAAAAATTTAACTTTTTTCCCCATGATAATTTAAAAAATATGACTCAGAAAGTGTTACGTATTAAAGTTTGAACTGTCAGAATTAAATTCTGGAAGATATTGCAGTATCAATTTTAGAAATGAGTCCAATCGACCATTAATAGTGTAGCCATAAAAATTTGGATAGGATGCCATTTGGATGAATTATCTTTTTTTTGCTTATCTTTGCCTGTTTTTCTCTTAAGTTGTGGAACAAAATTGAATTTAACTGTGCAGTTGATGTATTACTCTTGGTATTCCAGTCAAAACAACTTGGTGAGTAAATGATGCTGTAAAGTAGTGGCCAGAGTAACCGATCAGTCATGTACCACTGGCTAATGTTTCTGTCGAGTCCCGGTGCCATCAAAAACCTGTCGTGCAGAAGGATTATTGTGTATTAAAATTTATCATGGCTCAACGTCTTTATATTGATGCATTATGCAAATTTGGAGAGTGATGTGCCAGTTCAGGTGACCGTAGTTCAAAATTGTTGGATCCGTCACTTTCTGTAACTTCGAAATATGTTAATAAACTAATACATTCTTTGTGACTTTTGGATAATCGAGTGCCCATTTATTTACATGTGTTAGTCACCAGTATCCCTTAAATTTGTTTGGTTTATTTGGGATTATGGTACATACTGAGGGTGGAGGCAAAACAATTCCCACATTGTGCTTCTGTTTTCGACACATCATTTACTTAATTAGTTTGCAATTGCATTTGCCCATTTTATTTTACTCCAAGATTTCGTCTTTTTAAAAGTATTTTCTCTTTTAGGGTTTTGATCTGTTCAATTTTGTTACAATGTTAAATTGCTAATTTTTTAGCTTATATGTATGTATATATAATTTGATAATAGTTTTACTTCTTTAATAAGTAATTTAAATTTCTATTATAATTAAACATTATATGTGGATGTATACAGTTGAGTCTTAGTACTGCAATTATATTTAACTCATCAGCAAAGAAGCAAATTAATTCTAACAACAAATAAACATACTTGGCATTTGAATTGTAGAAAATTGACTAGCAGAATGTTTTATTTTATGTAGTTAAGAAACTTTCACCTGAATTTTTTTTTTTTTGATCCTCCTATTTTAATGATTTTGTATTCCTTCACGAAATATGTATCACTCCATAGAGAAATAGGTTAATGGGATTGTCTTCTCATATCATAATTTTTTTGTTAGTTTTTAGGACCTTTCTGTATATATACACATTTGTACCTTTTAATAATAGGTACAGATGCGTATACATACTTTTTAAATTAACCATTTATCTATGTTTTTTCCTTGTAGGATCCCTTATGTGTTTCTGATAAAGATGAATTAGAAGTGCACTTTTGGAGATGCGTGTCAACTCGTAATGTTTGGTATGAGTGGATGATTTCCAAACCATCAATTGGCTCTGTTCATAATCCAAATGGACGATCTTACACCATAGGACTTTAAATTATTTTAATGAATCATTTTAGGAATATTCTCATGAAATCTGTTGTCATTGAGCATTGTGAATTATTCATTATCTGGTTTTTTTTTAATAAAATAAGTTTAAGATATTGGTATTGCGTGCTTGTATTTATTTATTTTTGTTGTTGATCCTGTTTTTATTGAATTGTTTCTGATCAATTGCATGTTTGCATCTTGGTTAAGACCCATCTTGCAGAGGGTCCATTCTACATTCATTTAGTCGAGGCTCGAAGTCCTCACATAAACATAGTGTAGAAATGAGATCTAATCCAGGTGTCATTATAGTCACTTGAACAAGGTTAAAAAATCATGCGATTGTGGTCCTCAATCACCCTCAATTTGTTTTGAAGTGTGACAATGATCAGACAGTAAATCGGTTGAAGTTTAATCCTGGAGGAGATCGTGTGGGGCACAGTCAACCAAGGCTCGCAAAATCTATTTCTGGGAAAACTGTTTGTTACCAATGGCCTTGTCAGTGTCCTCCTATATGACAGTCTTCATGGGAACTGAAACGTATTTGACACATATCTCCTTTTTCAGGAGTGGCAAATGTTTTTTATAATCATAAGGTACTTGGGGGGGGGGGCTTTTGTTCCAAAATATTTTGTATGAACAGGCAACTTTTTAGCTGTGGTGTGCCAGGCCGATATGATTCAGTGTGCCACAGAGTAGGACAATTTGATTCACGCTGAAATGCATGCAGTTAGTGGTCAATAATCTAGATTTACATTTGTATTATTTATTAGATTTGAATCATTTAAAGATGTAACAAAAATATTTTTAAAAAATTAAATTGTACATAGATTATGTATTTTTAAACATAGTTATTAAAATAAGAAATAAACACAAAACATAAGTAATTCCCTTCATTGTGTTTAATAAAAAAGAAAAAAATTTAATGCGAACCTAGTGTTTGTACCGATTTACTTTCATCTCACAAAATCAGGGGTGTAATGTGTGACTTTCAATTTGGCACGATTCTAAGCGTCAGCTGCTAAACAGTTTCTTTGCGGACTCAAAATATTTTTCATATGAAGAAAGATTTTTTTTTATTTATGTATGTAAAATCAAAATCGCGCGCACGGAGAGCAGAGTACATGCGATTTTCTCTCTTCAAGCTATTAATTCTCTCTAGCAATAGCTGTAAATTTATCTTTAAGTTTTCTTTCAGATTTTTTTCATAATTCTGAAGATGTTTGTCAAATAAGGTCCATTACAAATTTGTAGAGTAGTGCAGAGTACCCCTGAGAATTGTACTGCTTGCTCCCCCCTGGTGTAGACAAATGACTGCTGACTGCAAATATTGGATATTACTAAGTCATAGCTGGATTTCGAAAGTTGATAGGAATGGTGATTGAAAAATAAATCTATTTTAAGAATTAGATGCTATCATATATTAAATCAATATATTTAAATTACAATTGTGAAGCAACAATTTGATTTTTAGTAAAATAAAAATATATATAATCTTGTTTGCGCTCCTCATTAAAAATGGCTATTAATTTAAATTCTTAGCAATTCTGAAATATTTTAGAAAATATTGCAAGTACAATTTGAATAGATTTCTTCAAGATCTGTTGATCAGTGCCTAATGAGTGGCAGGCATGTCATCGTTCAAGTGCCGGTGAAAACTTACCTTGTAGAGGAATTGATGCATGTTAAACCTGCTGTGTGGCTCTTAAACTTCTCCCGTTTGCATGGTGTGGTAATTTGGAGAGGGAGTGCCAGCTCATATGACGTCCTCGTCGCTTGACATAGGATCAAAATACGAAGCCCATCACCTCTAGTTGCTTCCTAGTGCATAGCTCTCACTGATGATGAAGGAAAATGTTAGTGAGGTAAGATATCTTGCTTTCAATTTGTAATTTAAGAATTGGAGTTTTAGCATGCAAACATACTAACAGCAACAATACAATTATTAATTTTATTTAAACATGATATTTTGAATACATACAAAATCAATTTACATCATAAATAACTATTTTCATATGATTTTTTACAAGTATTTTTAAATACATTATATCATACATAACTATTTACATATATTTTGATTACAAAAGCAGATTATTATAGACACTTAACTCCCCCAAAATCAATGAAGGTATAAAAAAGATGGTAAAATCCGGCGTATAATGCGCGGCTGTACTTTCAAGCTGCAATTTTTAGTTTTTAGGTATATTCGCCATATAACTCGCACCCCCTTTTTTAAAAAAAGAACCTGAAAGGTACATACACAATGCTCTTATATTTTGAAGTAATTTATTCGAGGTATTATTCCAAGCTTTAGTAAAAAATAATGAACTTTTAGAATTGCAACCCTTTAAGTTCTTAAGGAATGCTATTTCTTTCAAAGAAACTATTTTGTTCTAGGTTAGAAGTCTTAATTTTTTCTACATGCTCATCTTTTTCAATTCCTACTATTAGCTCACTCTCTCTATCTTGTTCAAATTTTCAATCGTTATTAAAGTGCATTTTAAAGCACTCAGTTGAGCTGAAATTTTATACACACGATTATTTTGGATGAAAATACAGTAATTTAATTATAATTAATAAAATTAATCGATTAAAACTAATTATTCAAAGAATTACAAATACAACCATGTTGGCATCATTTTTGGCAACTTGTGTCAAAACTTGAAAAGGTTTTTTTCCCTCACATTTTAAAGCGCTAATTTGAGCTGAAGTTTTCTATACACTATTGTTTTGGGTAACAATATGAGATAAGCTAATTAAAATTGACTGAAATTAATTAAAAAAATTACAGATACACCCCCGTTGGCTTCATTTTTAGCGACTTGGGTCAAAACTTTAAAAAGATTTTTTCCCCCTCACGTTTCAAAGCATTCAGTTGAAATAAAATTTTATACACACGATTGTTTTGGATGACAATACGATACTTTAATGATAGTTAATAAAAACTATCACTTAATGTTGTGATTCTGCCATATGTATATACATTTATATTTATTGTAATTCTTTTATCAAAAGGAATTAAAATAATTTTTTTGTTGTTGATCTAAGTAGGCCGCGGGTAGTAGCCTAGTGGTTAGAGCATCGGACGCCAGACAGGAAGACCTGGGTTCGATGCCACCAAATACTCGCCGAGTACAAACGGAGCACGTGCTCGTTAAATTTGTGGGTCCGATTGGTGTCGCCATCTTTCGTGAGCAAAATTGTGCTGTCACTTTCATGGGCTCAAAGCTTGGGCAAATGACAGACGTATCTCTAGCCCGTTGCCGTGATGTATTTCGTGGGCCTCGATCTGACTACATCAGACAGGTGGCATAAGCAACAACAGGAATTGATTGAAATTTTTTTTTTTATATTACTTGTCTTTAAAGTAGTTTACTATTAAAAATGTGAAATTTATAATGCATAAATGCGGTCTGAATGCTCTTAGTGATACAGCTAGTTTTGGCTAGCAAATGAGTATTGTAAGTTCAACTTTGATTCTTATTTATGTTAAAAAATTTTTTGTAGGAGAGCGTTTTTAAAAATGTTGATAAGTATGATTTTTTCTGTACATATTAGTCAGAATGATGAAAGACAGGGAATAGAGTTTGAAGAAGGAAAGGAAAAATTATAATTAAAAAAACAAAAAAACACTTTATAGTGAATCGAACTAAAAAGTAAAAAATAATTAACGAGAAAATTAATGTTATTGTGGTAAAAGCGAGGGGTGCTCGATATCAATTGTTATAATTTCTCTTACTAGTTCCATTCTTTTTAGAATTATTTTTTACTTTTCAGTTCGATTCACTATAAAAGCGTGTTTTTAGCGCGTTTTTCACGTAGTGTAAAAACGCTATTAGGACGCAAATTTCGTCTTCGTTCCATATTTTGTCGTACCCTTTTCTCAGCCAATAATTAACCGATTGACCTCGGGTTTTCGGCATGTGGTCGCATTTGTGCTATAGATGAGCCGAATCATATATTTAAATTTAATAAAAAAAATAATTTAAAAACATTTTTTTTTAAGTGTAGTGCAACTTTCTATTAGTAAAAGTTCATTAGTTGCATTATTGTAAAATACAACACGTGAAAAACGCGCTAAAATTACTTGGCCATGCCAATGATTGATATCTTGTTTAGTTTTTTTAAACTATAATTAATTTTTCCTTTTTTTAGTTCGATCTGCAATAAAAGCGTGCTTTTTTAGTTTATTCAAGCAATCATTCGTTCATTGATGAATTAATCTTAAATGCGTCATTTTTTTAGAATTTGAAATGCTCATTGGGGGCATCCTATCAGTGCGTATACACAGTCTGGTTTGCAAAATGTAGGATCAGCAAACGCATACTTCCGCTTTTTCACATACAGAACACATTTTTTTTGTTTGTACACTTTTTTTGTTAATTGTATTTGTAATAACCATGAGTATTTGTTTTCGCTTTAGGGTTGTAAGTTAATCTTTTAGTCGCCAAATCTAGAAATGGGAAATCGTTGATCCTGATCAGGACAGTCGAACAAAATAATTAAATTATTGTATTGTCGTCTGTCTTTGAAAAGTATGAAAAATTTCGAATTAATCTGACCTTTTAAAGTTGGTAAAAATCGAGTTCAAAGATTCCGTTACATACAGGTGAAGCTAATAAAAGCTTTTTAAAAACGTGAGAGTGGGAGAAAAAGCAGAGAATGTGTGTGTGTGTGAGAGAGAGAGAAAGATGGAGTGAATGAATTTTAACGTTGCGCTATTCAGCTTACTCGAGGGCGTTTGGCGACGGACCTCGTCATTTTGAACCATGGTCAAGAGACAAAGACAACACCCGAGTCGGTATCCCCTCTCCTAACTTCCACATCACACCAATGGGAGGACGTTTGCCCATTGAGGCATTTAACTTGCATCGGCCCTCTCTGCACGGCGGGTCTTCAATGGTACTAGGCTCGAACTCATTACACGAGTCCGTAGTCTTGACCCCTAGGCTACTGCGGTCATGAAACGAGATAAAGAGAGACAGCGTTAGAATGTGTGAGAAAAAAAGCAACATATATATATATATGTGTGTGGTTAGTAATCCGGGCGAGTAGTGTAATAAGATTAATTTGATCATTATTTATTTGTTGCTTGATGCTCCAATGACTGGGCAGTTCATTGTTAATCCTGTTAATTACATTTAGAGACACACAAACATATATGGTAGCACCACAAAAACACTCGCGTCATCTGCAGCCGATTGCATGACAAAGTGCAAGAGGGTGGATTTTCCAGAAATATCGATATTTATACCATACGGGAAGCGAAGATCACATGATCTGTGGGTGGATGGATAGATGTAGGTTAAAAGATACCCTTGAGGTGGGTAGCTATAATTTAAACTTGGTTCCTGAAGGAATGGACCATCAATAATTAGAAAGTTCTTGAGGATTATATTAATGGGAATTGTTGTTGTCGTATCCTTCCCGAAGGGAAGGAAGGAAAGTTGCCAGAGTCTGTGAGACAGATTGTGGACTTCTTAACTCTCCACAATTTAGGCATGGAACTGGAAGGGAGGGAAATATTCTCCAGCCTCCTGCACTCGTGGTTTCTGCTGCGACTGCTCACAAGACTTTCGGACGCATTGATTTAACGAGCATGTACTCGGAGGGTATTTGGTGGCATCGAACCCTGGCCCTCCTGTCTGGAGTCCGATGCTCTAATCACTAGGCTACCCAAGGCTCTCCAATGGGAATTATTACACACACACATATATATACACACACACACGCTTTTCATATTATTCATAGTTATTGATCCTTTTCTGTATGTTTGTAAATCCCAAAATTCGTCAGGCCGTGCAAAAGTCGTTCATAAGCATTTATTATTTTAACCTTTTAAAAACTTATTCTTTCGATCAATTAATTTGTGAGTTTCTCTCATGCAGTTGTACATTTCATTAATTTGATAGTTGCATTCTTGCAATTGTGTTGGAATTTTTCTTGTTTCTTTCGAACTCTTTAACAAAATACTCTTAATGAAAATTCATCACTTCTTTTGTGTTTTCTAACACATTATCAAAAACAAAAAAATTCATTTATAAATCGAATATTTCTAAACTTTCTCGAGTGTTGTGGAAGAAGAGTAAGAGAGAAATTGTGATGCCAGATCTCTCCGGTTAAGTAAGTTAAGCGGAAACTGATGAAGAGTTCTCGCTTTGCATTAAAAGAATCTTTCTACAATTTAGATAAATGAAGTGAAGTGAAGCTTCCATTATCTCAACCTTTTTCATATAGAACATCCTTTCTTGCTAACTTTTGTCTATTTTTTGAGCTCCATTTTTTCCCTCCTCTTACGAGTGAAAAAAAAAAGTAAAAGAGGGGAGGACGTGATTATCAGAACAAAAGCTTCAAGGTATCAAAACTACATCAGACGAAATTTAATTTAGAATGTTTCATAACAGATTTTCAGTGCACAAAGAAAATTATCGTTTAGCATTTTTAAGAAAACTCTTCTTTCTTCTTAAACGTACATTCATTACGAAAACATGTGGTTATATTTCGCACGGACAATACTTGATTTTTGAATCTATTCGTTAATAGATTCAAAGATCGATTTGAACATAATCGATATTGAAAAATCGATTGAATAACAATTTCAACAATATCGATTATGAAACAAATTTTAGGTTTACTAGAGTTATATGTTGTTGTTTTTTTGGTCGGTCGCAATTCGCAGGTTCGATAGCTTCAAGTTAAACTCGTGTAGGACGAGATTTTATCATATAAAGATTTAGTAATTACTATATAAATATAATTGCGAGATGGAGACTTAATCTTTATTTGTGTCTCTTATTATCAAGAGCTCTACATATCTACACTCATGGACAAAAAAAATAGCGCACCAAGAAATAATTGCTGGATCCTAACGGAACTTGGCATGAAGGTACATGTCGGGGAGATATGCAAATGATTAGAAATGCAGCGTGATTGCGCATTACGTATAGCCGGTTGTGGGCGTTTAACGTCGTTCTATAAGGAGTATAAAACAGGTAACCAAAGCTTGTTTGAGTGTGTTGAATCTATTACAAAGGAATAGCTGAGGTAGACATGCCATTACGCCGTTTTCGAAGACAATATGAGCAGCTGTCGCAGTTTGAGAGGGGGGAAATCATCGGCATGATGGAAGCTGGGTGGTCATCTAGGCGAGTAGTTTGTCGGTTAGGCCGCTCTGATTGTGTTGTGAGGAGGTTTGGTACCAGTGGATCCGAGAGATTTCATTCACACGAAGACCAGGCTCAGGGTGCCTTCGACAGACCAGTCGTCGAGAAGACCGCCCCATCGTAAGAAATGCACGCGTACAGCTAACTGCTTCATCGGCCGCCATCCAGGCATAGGTAGCACCTTCACTAAGAGCCCCTGAGTCTTCTCGAACCATTCGAAGCTGAAGGACATTTGGGATGGCGGTGCCCAATACGTGTGCTGTCCTTGACGCCCACCCATCGGCACCTCCGTTTGGAGTCGTGCCATGCATGAGGAAACTAGACTGCAGCGGAAGGGAACCAGGTCGTCTTTAGCGAAAAATTCAGATTCAATCTCAGCAGTGATGACAATCGTGTTAGTGTGTGGAGACCCCGTGGTGAACGCCTCAATCCTGCCTTTGCTTTACAGTGACACACCGCTCCCACAGCTGGTGTGATGGTATGGGGTGACATTACCTACAATACACGGTCACCCCTTGTATTGATCCGTGGCACCAGGACAGCTCAGCGGTTATGTCCATGACATCCTGCAACCACATGTGTTGCCACTTATGCAACGGTTCTCAGGAGCCATTTTTCAACAAGACAATGGTCGGTTCACACAGCATGGGTTTCACAAGACTGTCTCCGTACTGTTACTACCCTTCCTTGGCCTGCCCGATCCCCAGATTTGTCTCCAATCGAGCATATCTGTTATCATTTGGCATGGTGAGTTGGGCATCCCACGAGTTTGAACGAACTAGAGGCAAGGTTACAGCAAATATGGAATGAAATGTCTCAAGACATCATACAGAACTTGAATGCCGGATTGTATCGCATCGTGCATTCGCGGTAGAGAGGGTTCAACAGGGTATTAAATCCTCCATTATTTTGCCTTTTTCCTTAAAATTCTTTTTTTTTTGATTTTCTAATCATTTACTTATATCAAAGTAGTCAATACGTATGCAAAATTTCGTTTCATTTTGACGACACCTTCTTTGTGCGCTAATTTTTTTGTCCATGAGTGTAATATCCAGAATTATACATTGCTCCTCGCCTTTCTTGACCTTGGGACGGCCGTCCTTGTACAGCTCAGTAAACTGTATAGAAATTCAACTCTTGAAGGAAGTAATTTGTGTTGTCAAATCTCCAACTCCACTGTGGTTTTTTGAATTCTTGAAATAATAAGCTTGGGGCGAGAGAATAGGGAGGGTAGAGAAACTCCAAATCTACATTGCTTTGATTTCTCAATCACATCTCGAGATCAGTAAGAAAATACATTGACGGTAAGATGGCAGACTCTTTAGCTATCATATCACTCCATTTCTTAATCAGAGCTGTGGCATAATGTACAACCCCGCAAACCCTTCATTGCGAGGAGGGGAGGTAGGATTCTAGGGGTCCAAGACCTAACTGACGCGAAGTACCGCGCTGACCCTTTGTAAGATTCGGCTTGGGACCCAAAACCTGACTTTGCTCGGAGGCCCTAATATACTACGCTACTGAATTCGAGCATAGTTTTTTGTTCAGAAGATTGCAGTAATAGGCACTAGTCATGATTTCACCCTTCTCTAGGTAGTTTGTTAAGATGACTCCACAATGGTCCCAAAAACAGACTGCAGAGTCTTCCCCACAGACTTCTGCACCTTAGCCTTCTTGGGAGATGGTGTGTCACTGTGCTTCCACGTCTGATAAAATTTTTGGTCTGTGGATGCTATTGATCTAGGTCAGCAGTATCCTAATGGTCAAGGTCACAGACTCGTGGCTGGAGTGTCATGAGTTCGAACCTTGTACCGCTGAAGACCGGCCGTGTAAAAGGGGCCGTTGCACGTAAAATTTATCGAGGCCCAAACGTCCTCCCGTTGGTGTGGTATGGAAGTTGGGAGAGAGAGGTGCCAACTCGGGTGTCGTCCTCGTCAGTTGACCATGGTTCAAGGTTACGAGGTTGGCAACCAATAGCCCTCAAACAGATCGTCCAATTGAGGGAAATCATTCATTTCAAGAATTAAATTGGAAGCTTGTGACCGATCTATACGCGACTCTACTAATTCCTTGGTGGAAAATAATTATTTCAACCAACTATCGCCGAGTAAGGAAGCGTGATTACGCAAATGAAGTATATTATATAAATTCTGTATTTGCGAGTTTGAAGAGTTGCTAAGTTAGCTGGTGAGTTAGTTTTGTTAGTTGAAGAGTGAAGGATCGTGGAATTATTAAGAGAATTTGGAGTTTATCCATGAAAAGGATTACTGAGAGTGAATCCATCGAGACAGTGATTAAATCCAGATAAGGATCTCCTGCAAGATTCAAGTGTAGGATCAGCTTCATAAAAGTACAGGTATCGTGATCCTTGTTTAATTAGAAGTTAGTTCATTAGTGTGCGACGTAGTTTATATTAAGCGTGTTTAAGCTATCGGGGAATCAGTTGAGGGTAGGTATTATTATCCCCGTACTATTGGATCTCACCTCCGCGCTCTACTATCTAATCAAGTATCTTAATTAGATTGTTATTGTGTCTGATTGATATTTTGGTGTCAATAAATTAGAGTAAAGCATGTCTAGTGATTATTCAGTTTCTCCCACACCTCTAACCGGGTCTGCGGGTAGACAAGAGGGTTCAGAGTCAAGCAGGAACCGCCCGGCATTACAAGCTTTCAATAAATATTTTCCGGCTGCTCGTTTTTGTAGGATACAAGATCTTGCTAAATACATCCAGAAAGCCTCGTAACTTCGAGTCATGGTCAGAAGACGTGATCAACACCTGAACTGTTCCCTCACGCTACGATTTTGAGCCTCTACAGATTTTAAACATCTCAGCCCCACCAGGGACGTCTTAAGATTTCTTGAGGTCCTGGGCCTCTACACAATGTAGACGCTACCTATGACCCTTAAAAATAGACAGTGTATAGAATACGTTGTCAAATACTCGTACAAACAATAATCCGAAACATATAAATACACACGACTTACTATCGCACAAACCGGCTCGTCCAACTGCCGCCTTTTGACTGAATGAGTAATGATGGTGTATGGTGGTAGGCCTACTCTTGCATGGACAACGCTCATCACATGTAGCAAATTGACATATCGTCCGAAATTTCCAGCTTTTCGGAGAATACAATCGGAAATAACATTTGATCGTTGAAATTATTCGATCTTACAAATAACGAGATGAGGCCCTATGCCTTAAGACGTCCCTGAGCCCCACTACACAACAGATCTTTAGTGGAATCGAACACGTGACTCGACTAAAGCATCGTCCCCCACAACTTCGATTTCAAGTCTTCTTTGTTATCACAGTCATACAAATTACTTATCAGGGCCGACTTTTACAGTTTTACCACCCCGGACAAAAATGGAAAATGTCACCCCCTTCCCAAAGCAAAAAGTTATAATTAAAAAAAATTGTGAACATTGATACACACCTATAAAACACCTATGAGTTATTCAATTCATACGAACAAAAATACAATACAACAATATATATATATATATATATATATATATATATATAATTTTAAGTCTAAAAAAATGTAAAATAGTCTGAAATTAAGGACATAATTACCTGTTATTATTTCAAATGAGTAAAATGTAAAAAAAGAAAAAAAGTCAATTTCAGCAGGCTACTTTCTTCTAAAAAAAGTCTACTGATGGTGGGGATCACAAACGTTTATTTTAACTTATAGTTATTTCACTCAAGACTAAAAATATCTCCTGTGGCTAATATTTACGAAATAGATAACGCCATTCTTAATTTTAACTCAACCTTTAAAGATGCTTTTAATAATAGTAGTACCTTTAAAAGTATAAATAAACCCCTTAGTTCTATCCCCTCCGTCATCAGGGAAAAAATTAAACAAAAAAATAGACTACGTAAAGATTGGCAGAATTCTAAATATCCCCTTTTTAAAACCCAACTTAACGAACTTCAAAAAGAAATTAAAAAAGATCTTAAGAATTTCTACAGTTCTAAATGGGATAAAACTCCATCTGATGCCTCCCCGATGACGATTCTCTCTTTAAAATAGTTAAAGCCCACAAAATAACAAAAATAATACCTTTCATATCCCTCCTATTGTTGGCCCTATGGGCCTCCATTACAGTACTGAGGACAAAGTTAACTTGTTTGCTGATTATCTAGAGAGCTCCTTCCCAAGAAAATCCGGAACCATATGACGATGACTTCATTGAGCATGTGGAAGAGAAAGTCGAAAATTTTATGCACCACAATGCCAGATGCCACACCGCACCATTGACCTCACCACAAGAAGTGATGGACATTATCCTCAACTCTCCCAATAAAAAAGCGCCAGGAAAATACGGCATCAAAAATATAGCACTGAAATCACTCCCTCTAAATGCAATAACATACATCACGAAAATTTTCAATAGAAGCCTCCAATTCAATTACTTCCCAACAGCTTGGAAACATGCTCAAGTTACGGTCATACCTAAATCAGGGAAAGATTCAAAGTTTGCCGAAAATTACCGCCCTAAAAGTCTCGTCAGTTCGCTGGGCAAGATTTATGAAAAAATTTTACTCTCTCGCATCATTGATCACTGTGATAAGAACCATATCATCCCGGACATCCAGCACGGCTTCCGTCTGCATACCTCCACACAGCACCAGCTTCTCAGAGTCACAAACCAGATCATTCATGGGTTCAACACCAAGTCCTATACCGTTGGAGTCTTTCTCGACGTAAGAAATGCTTTCGATCGTATGTGGCAGGACGGACTGATCTACCAGCTCATCCAATTTAATTTTTCCCAACATATCTAATCAAAATCATTCACCACTACCTGAAAAACAAAACATTTAGCGTAAAAATCAATAACACCGCTTCGAGTGACCGCCACACCTCTGCAGGAACGCCCCAGGGATCAATAATTTCACCAGCCCTCTACAACATATTCACCAGTACTTTTCCTACCTCCCAGTCAGTATTCGTCTGTCTCTTTGCCGATGACGCCGCAATCTTAAACATGAGTTCAACAGCCGAACAAGCAGCTCTCTCAATACAATCCTACCTGTCTCACCTGGAAGTCCGGCTAACCAAGTGGAAAATCGCAATAAATACCGACAAGTCTAACGCAATAATTTTCAGAAAGAGAAGAAGCCTATTCATGCATCCAACCCTCAAACTCTTCGACCCAGCAATAACCTGGACTTATGAAACCAAATACCTTGGTCTCTTCTTTAATGACAACCTGACATATCACCCTCACTTTGAAGAAATAAAAAAAAAAAATTCTGGACCAAACATTTCTCCATAATAGAACTGATCGGCAAAAAATCTAAGCTCTCACTCAAAAATCGAATTTTTATTTACAAAACTTATCTACGCCCCATCCTAACGTATGCATGCCCCATTTGGGGATCTCCAAGTAACACCCATCTGAATGATCTCCAAAGACTAAAAAACAAAGCACTCCGAGTGATAGCCAGAGCCCCCAGGTTTATTCCAAGAGCAGTACTACACGAAGAACTCTGTGTTGAACCCATTCACACCCTAATAGCGAATTTGTCTTTAAATTTCCACTCTGCAATTCAACATCACAACAACCCGACGATTAATTCTCAAAATAACTTCACGAACCTGCCTCACTCCATGTACCGTTTACCTCATAGAGCAGTGATTCCCAAAGTGGTCTATATGGACCCCCAGGGGTCTATGACGACCTGCAAGGGGTCCACGTTAGTGAAAAAATATTTTGGGGGTCCATGAGGTGTAAACAGGTGTAACAGGTAACTCATAACAGGTGTAACAAGGTCTACGACAGCCTAAACCAGATTATTACTTTAATTTTAATAGAAAAACTAGTAAAGTGTTGACCACATATTTCCCTATTTAACAGATTTATTTACTAAATTTACTGGGGTTAATTTGCAATTATAAGGCAACAGCATACATTTTATTAAAAAAGGCCCATCATTTTAATGTTTCTTGCCAGAATCAAGTTAAGGGAGTATAAAACTGGACGTCTTGAATTTTAACAGTTTCTTAATTTGTCACAATCTGCCGGAAAAATGACGTTTTAACTTATGTTAAACATTTAAATGTCCTTTACTCAGGTTTTGAAACTAGGTATGAGAATGCTTTGACCATGGTAATATCACAGTAAGTAATGAATTAATGTTGTCACATTAAAAAAAAAGCAAAAAGAAAAAAAAATGTCTGATTTCAAACGGAATTTATTTGAATAGTTTAGAAAGGAATGTCAGATATTTTGGCTTTAAAAAGATATACCAGTTATTTATTTAGAATTATGGAACATCTTAAGAAAGTTTTTAATTGCTTTTCTTAGAGAGGAGGAGTTTCAGTGTGGCTGCCAATATCCAAGATAAAAACAGAAAAAAAGGAAGATTTGATCCTACTAAACCGAGGAGATTGAGGGTTAAACCTGAAAAGATTGAAGCCAAATGTTAAAAATGTGTTATTGAAGCACCAGATTCATTCCACCCATTAAAAGCCTTTGTTTTTTACTCAGTTATTTTATGTAACAATTATTTTATATGTTTAATTAAAATTTAATTAACTAATTCACCTGTGTGTCTTTAGTTTTAAACACAGTACTTAACTCCTGTTAGAAACATAAACTTTTAAAATAAGTAGTTTTATACCAGCTGTCAAAAAACATTTAAGTCGATAAATTTGCAAAAACTTAGTGTTAGGGAAGTAGGGGTCTACACAAAATCGAAAAACATGGTATGGGGTCTATGGGACGGTAGAATGGTTGATGGGGCACATGATCTCAGATGAGGTCTTAATCCCCTGTCTTGGGTTATTGTTGAGCATTATTAAATACACTTGCCATGATTGGTGGTCTATGGGACAAAAAAGTTTGGGAACCAATGTCATAGAATAGAGCAACGAACTTACTACCTGACTTCTAAGAATTCCAACTTTCCTCAGCAAAACGAAACGAAAACCACCCCTCCGGATTGGAGAATGAAACGAAAACAGCTTTTTCTTCGTGTCTACCGAAACGAATTCTCCTCCCCCCACCAACTCCTGACCGCCGATGCTATTTTTAGCAAAGGCGAACCCCTCTCTTTTTCACTTTGTTTTACCTTTCTTAGGTCCACTACATAACTGAAGAATAAGCCAAGCTGCCCCTACATAAAAGAAAACACACCAAAAACAAAATACAGAAATAAGATACGTTAAAAACGAAATTCCAAATTCACACCCAATATCAAATTTTTTGTAAGAGAAAAAAAATGTTTTCCAAATCCTATTTAAATGCCACTTTTTAAATTTGTTCCCCGTCCAGTTTGACCGACACTAAAGTTGCCCCGGCAGTTATTACGTGATTATATTGGACTCAGCTTGTACCTGATGTTAAGGAGGAATTGGTATAATTGCTAAATTACATGAGTAAAAATAACAGCAGAAATTACTAATTGCAATTAAATTAAATAGCTTTATTAGAACATGAATATATTAATGTAGTGTTTTTGTTCTGCTCATTTTACTGTTTAAAAAATGATATCGGAATTTACCTAAAATAGAAAAATAAAACTTTTGAATCTACATTTAAGGTAAAAATATAATACTGGATTTTAATTCTTTATTCAGAAAAATAATCTGTGTATAGAATTTTTGTTAGCTAAGAATTCTGTGAGGAAAAGTTATAATAATTTTTGTTGGGATTTAAATGCTTCCAGAAAAAAATAAATTAAAAAACACCCCCTTTTTTAGTAGTTTTGATGTTTATACAGACATCAATATTATTAAAATATACGAGTCATAATCTTTTATATTATGCATGAAAATTTTTTCCTGATACAAATTATTTTTTAACGAAGTTTGGTTCCACTTTTTTGTTAATATTTCTTATTCACTAACAATTTCATTTTTCAAAAAAAAAGTTTGAAGAATTATTAATTTTTAAAGTGAAAATTTTACGCAAATTTTTCTTTTTTCTTACTGAAATGACTGTGATTTTAAATTGTCTTCGAAAAAATTTCATTCTAAGCAAGAGACAAGTGCAACATTTGGCGAAAATTTGCAACAAGTTGGCGCTCTTGGCTGGAAATCGCATCGGATCGCAAAAGGTGAGCGTGATTCTGTTCGCGGCGAAACTGACAAGATGTATTATTATCTTTCGGATGGTTGGAATACGGTCACTCAGTAGTGTTTGGAAGAATATTTACCATTGTAAAATTAGAACACAATTGGAGTGCAGCAATCTTTGAATGGAATTTAAATAATTGTTTATTTTAACCAGCCATTTTAAGTCGAAAGAAAATTCAAATTTTCGAACTTTAATTTACTTAGTTATTTTAATTCTATAAATTTATTTCCTGTTTTAATTTCTTATATGTTATTCAAGTAACTTATATTAATAATAATAAAAAAAAAAACTTTATTATTTTTTTCTTGTGTTGTATTTTCTTTTATTTCCTTGTATTTTGTTAAAAATATGTTTATTTAAGTTCGAAATAAGTTATTTGTGATTAAATACGGAAAGTAAGAAAACTTTTTAATATCGTTTGGTAAAAAATATTGCTTTTATTTATTCGAAAAAAAAAAAATCATTTTCCTCTGTTTTGGAAACGTTTTTTCAAGAAAGGTTGGCAAATGGATTTGATGTGTAAAATTTGTATTAATTTTAAGAACTGACGAGAGAAAGAAAAAAGATTGAAATAAATCTTTATGAATCATTGAATCATTAGGAAAAAAGTTGACATTTGAACAATTAACTGTAATCTTGAGCTATATCAATACAAATATCTTGTTTTATCATTTCTCGCGAAAGAACATTTTTGTCGACTTCGAATCAATTTATAGAATAAAGTTTAAAAGTTTTTCTTGTGGGAGAGAAGAAAATGTCGGTGGATTCAAGAGAAAAAGACTGCTTGGAGCAATATAAAAATGTATCGCTAACAGGTAAGTTAATCCTTTATTGTTTGTAGAAAAATAACGGGTTTACTTACGAGCCAATTTCTAGATGTTATTTTGTTCTCATACATTTGCATACCGAACTACGTTACAAGTACAAGAACTACGTTAACTCACAAAAATTATTCTTCGCAATGAAAAGTTACAGTTCTTTTTTTTAGATGTATTATTATAACTATGAGACACAGTTGAATATAATATTTTATGCAAAGAAACTTTTAATTCAGTTCTTGTTTTAAAATAAAATAATTAACACAAGTGAATTAATATTTCGGTTTCATTTTTCCTTAAATATATTCGTTTTTTTATGTAGACTCTCGAATTCTTCTGTCAAGATTATTTGAAAAGTACTTCCAAATTTTGTATGATTCTGCATCGTCGTTCACAAAACTGATTGTAGTTTTGATTAAGAATTTTTTTTTTTGAATAATTAACAATGAGTTAGCGATTATAAAAGGAATTTTAAAAAAAATTGTCTCACGTATTTCGTTAGTGAAAAGAGTAATTTCACGGCTAAAAGTGTTTTAAGAGAAAAACTATTTTCTTTGCAGTAAATTTCTAGATACATTTATTCCAATATATTTGTATTTAAATCATATTCGGAAAAATGCAGTAATGAACAGTTTAATTATCTGACTGTAGATTTTTTATAAATGAGTAGTTTAAATAGTTGTATAATTTTACTTTTGTTTCTTTACATTGCTTATTTTTAAAACTTTATCTGAAAAAGTATACTTAAATATAATTTGTATACCTTTTTTTTCCCGCCGGGAATTCATTTGTTGTAAGTCATCTTTTGAAAAAGAAAAAAAAGGGAAGAAAACGAAATGGGAAACTCTGTGCTTATATGCTCGTTTCATCCCTCAGAGTCTATAAAAACGTTCGATTACGACACCGTGTTCTATCTCCTCCAAGATATGATTAATGTTCGGCTGGAAAGGGAGGGAAGAGCCTCTGTAACACTGATATAACGTTATTAAACCTCGAGATTTTATTATTTATCGTTTGCTTTAATGGTTTATTTGTGTTGTGATTCAATTATTTAAATACGTTTCGGCATATATACAGTGGACCCCAAAAGTGTTCGTACACTTGTTATTTCCTATAAAATTTAATGTTTTCGACTAATAGAAATTAATATATTGGAATTGTAATTTTTTAATGATATCTGCAACTTGTTCTGAATCGATTGACATAACCAGTTTTTTAAAAATAATATAACTATTATTTTTAAAAATTAATTTTCAAAAAGCTACTGAAAAATTACTCCACAAAAGTCTTCGTACACTTTACAAAAATCTCAACATAGCTTTAAATATTATATTTCTTTCTTAATTTAACTTAGTAAGATATCTCTTAGTGTCCACAATAACTTTTAAATGTTTTAGTATAGATTTAATCAGTTTTTGTAATTTCTGCATCGGTTTTCCTCCATGCTTCTGTTATTGTTTTTACTTCCCATTATGTGTTTATACGTCATGTATTCTTTTTTTTAAATCAAATTCTCTCTAAATATGTTCCACTGGGCTAAATAAACTGATTGAGGAGGTTTTTTCAGAATTTTGGACAGTTATACAGAGTACATTGAGAGCAGAGCGCTTGGCGTCATTATCCTGCTAAAAATGTAGTAGTCTCCTATATCCAAATTTTCGTCGGATAATTTAAAATTTCCCTTCAAAATATTTAAATAGAGTTGATGATTTACAATACCATCAAAAAATACCATTACCTAATTTTGAGGCCGATTTACATCTCCACGCAAGAACTTCTCCACCTCCATGCTGAAGCATGGCGGTGGAAGAGTTCTTGTTCTACATAAATTCAAGGGATTAAATTCCTCATTTTTTATTTACTAACTATTATATGCCCATCAGAACCAAAAATGTTTAATTTTCCGTCATCCCGATCTATTTGCTGTCAATTTTGAATTTTCTGAAACTTAATCCCAAGAATCAAATTGCATCAATGAACCATAGAGTTGGAAGTGTTCTTGCGTGGAGGTGTAAATCGGCCTCAAAATTAAGTAATTTGGTATTTTTTGATGGTATTGTGAATCATAAGCTCTATTTAAATATTTTAAAGTGAAATTTTAAATTATCCGGTGAAAATTTGGATATAGGAGACTACTTCATTTTTAGCAGGATAATGACGCCAAACGCTCTGCTCTCAATGTACTCTGTATAACTGTCCAAAATTCTGAAAAAACCTCCTCAATCAGTTTATTTAGCCCAGTGGAACATATTTAGAGAGAATTTGATTTAAAAAAAAAAGAATACATGACGTATAAACACATAATGGGAAGTAAAAACAATAACAGAAGCATGGAGGAAAACCGATGCAGAAATTACAAAAAACTGATTAAATCTATACCAAAACATTAAAAAGTTATTGTGGACATTAAAAGATATCCTACTAAGTACTAAAGTAAGAAAGAAATACAATATTTAAAGCTAAGTTGAGATTTTTGTTAGGTGTACGAAGACTTTTGTGGCGCAATTTTTACAGTAGCTTTTTGATTATTAATTTTTAAAAATAATAGTAATATTTTTTAAAAAAAATAATTGTCATTCTATTAAGAACAAATTACAGATATCATAAAAAAAAAATCCAATTCTAATATATTAATTTTTATTAGTCGAAAACATTACATTTTATAGGAAATTGCAAGTGTACGAACACTTTTGGGGTCCACTGTATATAATTTTGGTTCGCTTGTAACAAAATTCGCTAGTGAAAAACTGTGATATTATGCTCTGTTTTTGGAATTTCAAGAAGTTGGTGTAGAAATTTTATAGTTTCTCTTCGTATTCTCGCTTGAACCTAAAACTCAAGCATAAATGCGTGTGGATTTTTTCGCATATATTTTAATAATTCGCTTTATATAAAATTTCATCCTTTTTTTTAAAAAAAAAATGTATAATTTTTTTTCTTTGTGTGGGGGATAGTTTGTAAAAATATGTGATTACAAAGATTGGATTATATTTCAATTTTAATGTAAAGGTATACTTGCATTTAAATTAACTCAGTTGAAATATCATGAAATAGAAAAAAAAAAGAATGTTATTAAAAAATCTCCTAAAATTCAAATAATGTTCTAATATGCAAGATAAGAGCTTTTAAAAAATATGCTAGACGAACATATCTCACACAGGCATTACATTTTTTTTTATTATACAGCTATTGTACATGAAATGGTGCATTTCTGTTAGCACTAAAACTTTATTTTTCAAAGCCAAATCTTTTTGTAATATGCGAAGTTTGCGTTCCCTTTCTTGTATAAAAATGGGGAAATATTATTGATAATATTGGGGGAATTGGTAGCCTGATTATTTTAAGATCGCGAATTTTCAAGGTGTGTTAATTTCGAATCTTTGTTACCTCAAAGACTGTCGTGTTCTTAGATCAATGGAAGCACAACTCGTTAAATTGAAACGGATCTCTGGTAAATTGGGTATCAACTCAAGTGGTTATTCTCGTTATCTGGTCGTGGCTTAAAATAAAATCCAATGTCAATTGTTAATGTTATTCTAATATGATGCTCATGAAAAATTTCTAAAAAAAATTGAGTGTGTGTGCTTATAACCGCACTACAGTAGTAAAAAAATTTTCTGGGCAAGAGAATCCAATTTTTCGGATGTGCTACGTTTTCTTTTGCGACATTTTCGGTGCGGGCGTTAATTAATTCTCTTTTTCGTGCTGCATGACAATAAGAAAGAAAGAAGGAAATCCCATACTCCTCAAAAGGTTTTACTTTAAAACCAAGCGAACGTTGCCAACCCGAACACGATTGCTGATTGGAGCCGAGTAAATCCGATTGAGTGTGACGCAGCCGAGCCTGATTCTTATATAATTAAGATTTCACTCTTCAGTAAAACGCGCCTAAAGAAGATATTACTTCAAAAACTGCAAAGTGTGTAAAAAATAATCTTTTATTTAAAAAAAAAACATTCATATTCATACACTCTTACCTTGATTATCTTATCCCTTTAGTTGTCATACGCCTCTCCGGCTAATTCCGTCATTGTTGGAAGCAATGCTTAGACACTTTTTTTTGTCACAATCTGGATAACATCTTCAACGAACGGAATTCTGAGCCATTTTTTGCTTTCTTTTTCTTTTTTAATTTTCTGTTATTCCGGGCTCATTGGATTAACAAAAAGAAGTTTATGCAATTTTTTGTTCAAATTTTTCTACCATTTTGTCATAATGGGAAATACAATGGTACTCATCTATACTTCCTTATTCACTGGCGGTTTGCCGTAGACAAAGAACTTCTCAGGCGAGCAAAATTTATGTAAACTCATTAAAATTGGCCAGATACGGTTAATTTCCGTTTTCAGTTTAGTTTTGTACTATTTTTCAAATATTAAAAAAATTAATATTAACTGAATATTAAAAATTCAATTTTTAGTAAGAGAGTGATTCAAAACTCTTTTTTTATATCTGGAATACAGAAATGGAGAAATCCAGCCCAAGTAACATTACGTGCAATTGAATTTTTTATATAATTAAGAAAACAAAAAATAAATCTCGGATTTAATGACTTAGTCAAAAATAACAGAGTATCTTGAGTCGCCAAGAGAGCAAGGTCACGATTTTGGGGACGAGATTAATTTTGTCGAGTCCAGCGTGTTTGAGTCCTGGTGCCACTAAAGACCCGTTGCGTAGAAAGCCCAGTGGCGGATTAAGCGGGTGTCGGACCTGACGGCCGCCAGAGGCCCCCAGGGCTGGTAGGGGCCCCAAGCTTGATGAGTGCAAAGGTTAGCGACAAACCAACCAAGCCACCTTGGAACAAGAAATGAAAAAAAAAAAAACAAAGATACAATTTATCGAGCTGCAAGAGAAATCCTAATGTAGAAAATCTTTTGAAAATATTTTTAACAATACCGATATCGAATGCATCAGGTGAATGATCTTTTATAGTTTTAATTTTAAAGTACTTCTAAAATAATTTAAGAAGTACTATGGGAGAAAAGACAAATTGAACAACATAGCCATATTATGTACAGAATAAAATGTTTTGGACAAAATAGATATGGTAAAAATAATTGATGAATTTGCCAAAGAGAATTCAAACTGTATAGCAAAATTGTAAGCTCTTAAGTTAGGTTTTTAATTTTTTTATGTACAGACTTTTCTTTAGCTGATGAGTTTTATTATAGCAATACATTTTATTTTGAGAATTTAAAGTAAGCGACTCTTTTCACTATTTTAGTTTTTCGACTCTTAAGCCCATGGGTCTCAAACCTTTTACCGCCAGGGGCTTCCAACTACCTTAATCCGCCTCTGAGAAAGCCCATATACCAGTGGTCGACAACCTTGTCATCCAAAAGAGCCAAATATAGATAATACACAATTGAAATTTATTCAAAGAGCCATTTTTTCTCCATATGCTTTGCTTTAGGAGATATTATTACGGAAATAATTAGGATTAAAAGTACGCTCTCGAGCTTGTCTTTGCCAAATAAGTCTTAGTTTTACAATCAGTAAATTAAATAAAACTTGGTATCATACTTATATAAAGATATTATTTATTTAAAAATATAACTAGTAAAATAATATAAAAGGTATTCTTCAAAATAACTACAAATACGTCACTAATGTGAGCATTGACCTTGCATTTTCTTGGAAAGTAAGGGTAAGTCAGGTTTGTGTGAAGTAGTTTTTAATTTGAGGCACGATTCCAAGTTCTCATCGATACGCCGATTTCTTAATTTACTCATGATATTGTTCATGCTTGAAAATGATCGTTCACATGAATATGTAGACCCAAATAAGGAAAGAACAGCAACCGCTATTTTTTTTCAGCTGATCATATGAGTCAGGATTACTATATATTCCAAGTGTTAAAAATTGACATATCTTCCCTCTCTAGATCTTTTAAAGCAGACCACTTGCGTTGTAAACTTAGTTCAAATTTGTTTCTCTCCAATAGCTCTAAATCGGCACAAAGATGCTCGAATTGTGAGCTCCATAATTCTTTACTTCTTAAATCCAGCAACTGCATTTCAAAGCTGCCAATATCAATATTAAAGGGTGAAAATTTTAAGTTCTGTTACAGAGGCATTCAGAGGTTTTATTACAAAAGCTAGCGTCACTTTACTGTTTCTGAAGTCTATAAACCTGCTGAGAAAAGCTTCCTTCATATTTATTACTGTTGTTTTGAAATAGAAAATGTCAATATTAGACTTACTTTCTCGACAATATTTTAATAGGCATGGAAAGTAAATTAGGGTTTCCCTTTCAAAATCTTCAGCAAAAGCGACGATTTGTTTTCGAATGAAATTACTTCTTCTAACATCGAAAAAATTGTGTTTCCTTTTCCTTGCAACTTACGGATTAACCTGATTTATAGATTAGAAGTAATATCCACCATAAAATAAAATTTCTGGATCCACAGATCATTGGTTAGCTCTGCATAGTGAACACTCTTCTGAAGAAGAAATGCTTCTCAATTTTAGTAAACAGGTGAAGCAAAACGTTTCCTCTCGATAACCAACGAAACTTGTTATGCAGCAGCAGATCTGTATATTCACTTTCTACCTCGATTAGAAATTCTTTGAATTGGCGATGGCAAAGAGCTTTAGCTACAATAGAGTTGATAATCTTAATCACCAATTCCATTACTTCGCAAATTTCTTCAGGAAATGTCTGCGCATATAGTGCTTCTTGATGAATAATTCAATGGTAAGTGTAAGTATCTAGTGATTAATATTTTCTTTCAAAATAGCGACAAAACCATTTCTTTCACCTGCCATACTCTTCCCTCCGTCCGTTGAAATCGAGACAATTTTTTCTAATGGAATTTGATGTTTTTCGATTCACTCAATGGCAAAATTTTCTATATCAACTCCACGTGTCTGTCATTTGAGTGGCAATAATCCCAAAAGTTCCTCTTTAGGGCCTGTAGTATAGATAAAAAGAGAAACTTTCGATGAGTCATTTAAATCACAAAACTCGTCAACTGCTATTGATAAAGTGGAAGCCAATTTGAGATCTTCAATTTGTTGGTTTGTCATGTTTGCAGACATTTTTACTGTTCTATCTTTTACTGTTTTAGCAGACAAAGGCATCTGTCGGATTTTTTTTTAAATGTCTGCTTTATTCTTGAAGTCTCGAAAAAGCCCTTCGGATGCTCTTTATATAAGGCCATATACGGACGGAGACTATATAGTCTCCGTCCATATATGGCTTTCCTCTCTGAGTAATCTCCTGACTAACTACAACAACGGTAAAACTACGACTACGACGGTAATTTTTCGCAGAAGAGCCGTAGTTGAGGAATCAAAGAGCTGCATGCGGCTCGCGAGCCGCGGGTTGCCGAGCACTGCCATATACGATAAATCTGTTCAGGCTCAAAGTCTTCATGTTGGTGTGGTGTAAAAATTTAATACGACAGTTGACTGAAATCAGGAGGTTCGCCGCCAATAGCCCTCAAGTAACTTCAAAGCACAGTATTAGTAAACAATGATTCCTCAACACCAGGATAGGAAAGTCATGTGAGTATAAACGTTGGAATACAACAAAGAATTAATATCAAAGTATAACGGATGGTTCGTTAAAAACAAATAACCGAACAAGTGGATGACATAATTGTTTCAATAGCCTTGTTGAAGTTAATCATTCAAATAATTGGAAGTTTGTATGACCTTTAATGTTGGAAAACTTATTAAAGGAAACAAATTAGAAGAACGACTCTAAGACAGCAACGATAAGAAAGGGGAGAATGAGAGATGAATATATATATATATATATATATCGTGGTTTTTTGAGTGAACTTCAAGCCATTTGAATTTAACCGTCTTTATTCCATGAGATCATTTTGTAATCTGCTTGTAAGAGAGAGAGATAGAGACGGACACGTGTTAAAAATCCAGATTCCGCGGCTTCTTCAGAAGCCATATGTTCTTTGAGTAAGCTTCTGATTGAAGAGGTATACTTGAGAATTTAAGGTTGACATATAGGTAATAAAAATTAATGGTCGGAGCCGACAAAGTTAGAGCAATGTGTTCTATATTCCCGAACTGGGTAATAAATTTAATACTTGAAGATTGTAACGGGAAGATAAAAGTTAGAAGCGGACTAGCGATTTAGTTTTAGATCTAATTTAATTATCCTTACATATATACTATATATATATATATATATATATCAACATCTCTTAGAAGAATATTTCTGAGGATTCGCTCGGATTTTGCAACTCATAGCGTAGCAAGTTATGCTGTTCCGAAGGCATATACAATGCTAAAAAATTGTAGAATTCTTTATATTTTAAACTTTTTACCTAAAATATAATTATTGAAAAATCGAAATAAGTTCCGATTTCCCAATGGTGTAGCATAGTTCAAGAAAAATAGAATGTTAGCGCACATTGCGTTAGTCCATTAATGTTTACTCTTTACACAGCGATAGCAATTCTTAACAGCTTTCATGCGATAGCAAAATTTGTAACAAAGCCGGCAATACCGCAATAAAAAAAAGATTTTCTTGCTCGATGGTGGCATAGATAAAAAACGAGTTTTGTGAAAGTTGCGTTATGAAAATATCTAATACGGTTAATACTATCCAGGATTATAGGAGTGTTTAAATTCAATATGTATTTGGGGAAATTAAAGTTTTCAATTTAATAATAGACTTAACAATTTAGAAAAACAAAATAGAGGAAAGAAGTGATTTTTTTTGTCTGTTTGCATTTTTAATATTGTTTTATTTTTTACTCTTTTACGAGTTTATAACGTCAAAGCTAAGTATTAGTCAAAATATGAAAAAATTCCCTAGAGGGGAAGCACATAAGGTCTTTGCATGCGGAGCGCCGACACCCTATGGATTGGTCCTGACCAAAGATAATTGTTACTGTTTACTTTAATTCAATTGACACAAGAATTTAGTACAATGTTGTTATATATAAAGAATGTTATATCGTTTCTTTACAACACAACGTTTTCTAGATGGCTTAGTTACATCAAATGCGTAAAAAAGTTCCAATACAATGTTCTTCAAACAATATTTAATTAATATGTAAGTTATTAGTCTGCGCGTTTTTCTTCTATTTTCATCTTTCTTTATAACATTCTGTTTCCTAATAAATTTGGGTCTTAATACGTTCTGACATTTTAATTAGGTGTTTTAACCGTCATAATAATTCCATCATTAACGGAAGTAGTTTCAAATACCCCCCCCCCCCCAATAAAACTGACAAAAGTTTTAACCAAACAAAAAATAAATAGAAAGTTTTAAAAAAAATTACAGAGTGGACGGGTGTGTGCTTAAAAATGATGCATTAGTACCACTCGCTTCCAGTTAACAAAATAATGGATTTTTGCTATCGTTTTTATGAAGGTATAGATATATATATATCCAAATAAACCTCAGCAAAAGAATATTTTAAAAATATTTTTGAGTATCTTAATATGTTATGTTTAAAAAAGCAGTATTTAAAACTGATAATAATAAGAGAAATGTTATTTAAAACGTCTTTAAATGTAAAGAAATGTTTTTAAAAAAAACGTCTCTATCTTTTATAAACATGTTATCTTTGCTTAAAAGGAAAAATGACACTCCCCCGGTATACCCCAGCGATCTTTTTCTATTTTTGACTTTTTTCCTTTTGTCATTCTATCTTCATTCTTCCTTCGCTTCATATCATGCATAATTGTAATAGTTGAAACGAGCCTAATTCTCTTCCACCCTGTGAAGGGAATTGGTGGTAAAGGTGTGGAAGGAATTAAAGGATCATTCGACATGATGAATTCCAATTACTTTATTTATCACTATAACAAAACACAAATAACACTATAAATAGGATAATTCAGTCAAGCAACTGAGGGAAGAGACGAGTTTGGTGAGAATACATATAATAACCACTTTATAATAATGTGGTTCTTACTTAATATTACTTTACACAGAAGATAAGTACTTAATACCCGCCTAACGACTTTAATACTATAAACACCAACGTGATAGGAAGGTGACAGTACCTGAACTTAGGCGGCTTTCTGGTCAATCCAACTTATCTTTAACACTTCCTGATTATAATCTTTTACAAGGACTTTTAAGCCAATTCTGGTAATCTTCACCTTGTAACTATTGTCACCTCTTGTTAACTTAACTTCTAACATTTCATTCACTCTTCTCTTCACTTCTAATTCACTAACTGTTTTACTCGCGAAGTAGGAATGTATATAATAAACTTAATTTGCATATCACGTTTCCTTCTTTAGGAGAAGATTGGTAATTTTTGCTGGCGCCCAAAAGAATACCCAAAAGGACTATTAATAGAAGGTCGCGTATAGATCCGTCACATAGCTATTTACGTGATACATTGATTATTTAGTAAATTATCGATTGTCGGCTGCAGTTTAACCAAATATGACCGCAGTACGCCAGTAAAACACTTCAACTAACCACGAGGGAAATGTTATTATCCAAAACTCTTAAAACAAACTCCACTTTCCATTTTGCGATGCAAATAGCAAAGGTACTAAGAAAAGGGGAATTGATTTTACTTATTACACTAAGAAATCTAACAATGTAACATGCGAACATAATTTCTCCTAAGATTTTCCTTAAGTACACTCTCTATAACAAAAAAGGAAAAAAAAAAAAGTAGACAGAAAGATTAGGTACAAAATAGAAACTGATTAAAATTTCAAAAAAATTGAATTATTTATTCCAGAGTTACATAGTTACACATTAACGAGCTCAATAAAGTGTTGACACAGCTCTAGCCTGGATGCAAGCTGCCACACGACGTCGCACAGAGTGATAAAGCACCCTGATGGTCTCCTGCGGTATTTCTTACCAAATTTGCTCCAATTGTCAGGCCAGGTCATCAGTATTCCCTGTTAGATGCAGTCGCCTTCCTATCATATCCTAGGCATGCTCGATTGGAGAGAGATCTGGCGATCTGGTTGGCCAAGGAAGTGTTTGGTGAGTTGTAAGGCTGTAGCTGTAGCAACACGGTGGTGAGCTGTAGTAACACGGGATGTATGTGATCTGGCATTATTTTGTTGAAAAATAAGGTACTGTAAAAGGAAAGGTAGCAAAACAGTTTTCAGAGTATCGGTCGACGTACCGCTGTGCTGTAAGGGGGCCTCTAATGATGACCAAAGGGGTCCGGCTTTTAAAAGAAATGACACCCCAGACCATGTCTCCAGGATGAGGGGTGGCGTAGTGGTCTGTTTTTTTCAAATTATATTATTTTTATCAAAATTTACGAGCGTAAACTTTGCTTTATCAGTCGTCTGTAAATAGTCACGGGGACACTTGGGCTCAGGTCGCACGTCTGATGGTTGACAATGATGAATCAGGGGCTGGGACAACTTTTCTCACAATTAATCTGTCCTTCCGATCTTCTGGGGCCCTATGTCGACCGCTACATGATGCTGAAATAAGCCATTGTCCACCTATTCTTGCCATTATCTTCTAATGACCACATTGCTTCGACCCATATAACGAGTGATTCTCCGATTTGCCCAACCTGCCTCTTTCAAACTCTGACAGTTGCTCATAATGAGCTCAAATCTTGCGGGGAGGCTTTTTTTCAGTCGTTGAAAGTTATCCTCGTAAAGTCGTTGAAGTTGTAGATCCCGCTATTCATTGGACACCAAATTTTAATCACTTTCATGTTCGGTACGAATGTCTTTACATACGAAATTTCATTACAATCAGGCAAATCCTTCTCGGTGCGTCATTTTTTTTTTTTTTTTGCTATAGAGTGTAATTATTTCGGTATTTAAGAGTACAATTGAATCCACTTAAATGGGGCACGAATTTGGAAAGCACGTTCAGTAAAAATATTTGAAGTAGCTTAAAAAAAGGATAAATAACTATTTCCATATTCTTCAATAAGAACATCTTTTGAACAGTGCTGGGCTAACTTGCTTAAGGAGGTTTTTCAGAGATTCATGGTTTCGAACTCGTGGTTGATGGAATTTCAGTCAACTGCATATTAAATCGCGTTTCAACTAAAGACCCATCAGGTTAGCTGAATTGATGCGCGATAAGTCTGTCAGGGTGAAATTCCCTTCATTAGTGTGGTGTGGAATTTTAGAGAGGAATACCAACTCAGATGCGTCCCTCACTTGACTGCAATTCGAAATTATGGTGTCCCAGGTAAATAGCCATCATGCTGCTTAACGTCTGAGCCTTATGAACGGGTAGTTGTTGAAAGAAATAGCCTCGTGAAGAACATGTTTGGTTCAAAAATCAACCATGTAGTCCAGTGCTTCTTAAACTTTTAATGCTTGCGACCCAATTTTCAATCATAATTTTCATCGCGCCCCCTTCATACAATAAAAATGTATCGAGTGCAGTAATAATGCACTTTATATGACGTTAAAGCTACAATACAATTTTAAACATAAACCATACAAATTATCAAGATAAGTATTAAATTTTGTATATGACAAGCCTATGAATCACTAGAAATTTTTAAACTTGTTCTTAATTTAGTATTGATAAAATATCAAATGCATTGAGCAGTACTGATATATTTATAAGTATATTATACCATTCTAAATGACATTTCATTTTTTATTATGTCACAAAATGTATTTTGTTTTGCTTCCTTTCAGTAAATTCATAATTTTTAAATCCTTTGTTTTTGACTTTTCGATATGCTCGTGCCCCCTCGCAGGGTTTCCACGCCCCACAGTTTGAGAAGCACTGATGTAGTCTGTCAAAACATATAAACATTATTCACTTGATTGAACTTCTTGCTTTCAGGATGGGACATAAAATGCGGTTTTCTTCATCCCTTGCTTTTTGAACTGTAAAACTTCTCACTGTGCAACATGGTAAATTATCTACTATCATGGTTCTCAATCTTTCGGACACCGCGCCCTCTTTTTATGTATCGACCTAACATTGTGGACCCCCAAAATTATGATCACAACCTCCCTGATACCGCACACATGGTTGAGTGATGATGACTCCAAAACTTTTTTTTTTTATCGCCACGGAGTGAGTAAGTGAGTGAATATTAACGTCGAAATGTTCATCTACACTAGGGCTGTTGGCGACGGACCTCGTAAATTTGAACCATGTTCAAATGACGAGGACGACACCTGGGCTGGCACCCCCTCTCCTAACTACCACACCACACCTCGGGAAGACGTTTGAGCTCTCGACAGATTTAACACGCATCACTCCCCTATACGACGGATCTTCAGTGGTACTGGGCTCTAACTCGTGACACGCCAGCCACGAGTCCGTGAACCTGACCCCTAAGCTACCCCGGTCTCAACTGCTTTCTACGCGATACCATTGTTAAAGGGCATTTGCATAGGTAAGTTCTGTTATATCTTGTGAAATATTTCTGCTCTAAATACTATAAAAGTTTTTGAAAAAACTTGTATTTGTATTTTAATATATAAAAATTTTACTGAAACCCTTTCCTTTTCATATTGCTCATCAGTTTTGAAACAATATACAGAAATTAAATCATACTCAACAAAATGGAGTAGGGAAATTTATGCTTAGGATGAAACCCCGGAATAAAATTTGAAAAAAAGAAATCAAAAGTGATAAAAGTTTTATGAAGAGGGTCTGTGAATTGCGTGTCTTCTTGACTGACACCTTACGAGAATATTTTGTGAAGCAATTTAAAAAATGTTTTTTTTCTCTCGAATATATGGCATAGCGTAGTTCACACAGGGACACTTTTAAATTTTGCATGATATGCCAAAGTTGTCCTAACTACATAGTAAATGTGACATAAAATGGTTTTATTAACTATTTAATTCAGAACTTTGTGGTCATTTAACTTACGTAAGATTTGACATTCGTGCCAACTTACCTCACGTAAATAGAATTTTTTTTTTTCAAATTTCAAGAATTTTTTTTTAACTGTAAGAAATGTTTTTCAAAGTGTCAGAATCATGCTAGGTATATTTTAATGGGAAAAAATGGTGTTGTTATATAACAATACTTTTACTTAGAACTTCCATTTGGGAATGTGGCCGCGGTAGCCAAGTGATCAAGGTATCGATCGTGGCTGTCATGTCAGAGTTCGAGCTCAGTACCACTGAAGTCCCGCCATGTAGGGGAGCGATGCACGTTAAATCTGTCGAGAGCTCAAACGTCCTCCTGTTGGTGTGGTGTGGTAGTTAGAAGAGGGGGGCAGTTCTGGTGTCATCCTCGTCTCTTGACCATGGTTCAAAATGACGAGGTCCGTCGCCAAAGGCTCTCTGTAGCTATACAGGGCGACTTTAATATTCACTCACTCACTCCATTTGGGAATTTTATACCCGCTGTGTTGAGGAACTTTTGAACCTTAAATCTATCCAGGCTGAAAGTCCTCACGTTGATGTGGTGTGGGTGTCAGCTTGGGAGCCTTCCTCTTCGCTTGACTGAGGTTTTAAAATGACGAGGTGCATCGCCGGTAGTCTTTTTACACAATGTGAAAACATCGTTAATTAATTAAGGTGGGAATATTAGATGAAAATATATATTCTAAAATGAAGGAAAATTAATTATTGCTTTTTAAAACAGTTGTTAAAAAAGGGAACTCTAAGCCAATATCGATTTCAGCTCCTTTTAAGAGAAAATATTTTCTTTAACCCTGCTCAATATGTCATTTAAAGTATTTTAAATAACATCGGATCGTATAAAGTAGATGTTTCAAATTACACTGATTAAATACTACGTTATAATTTTCATGTTTCTTTGAAAAATGCCGATTTGATGCTCCGCGGTAAAGTATAGTTTTTCTTGAAATCGAAACATAAGCCATTTTTCTTTTCTCTTTCGTACGTGTTCTCCATATTTCTTGGAAATAAAAACATTTCAGGATATTAAATATTAACAGGACCACTCTATTCCCCCCCCCTTCCTTTGATCGAAAAAGACAAAAAGAAAATCAATATCATATTCACTTCTGAGATTTAAGAATCCAAATATTCAGTTTCAACGGAACGGAGAGTTTGAAGTATTTTCTTTTCTTTATATATTTTTTATTATTTCCAGTGTTCCTCCTCGATTACAAAATTTGAGAAAACCTTTAAAGAGTGGCAGAGAATTTAGGTAGAAAAAAATTTTCTATTTTATGTTTCAAGTTGTTAGATCCAAATAGGTATCAGAAAAAGTCGAAAAAGTTTGGTTGTATTTCTTCTTTAAAGTTGAATAAAAAATACAGCAAACGCATTAAAATGAAAAAAAAAAAAATATAGAAACACCTCAGTAATTGAAAGATAATTTTTTGAAAATGCTTGATAAAATATTTACTGGGCATTGCTTGATGTGTTTTAAATTTAAATAAACGCACGAACGGGAATCTCTCAATACTTCTTTATTTTAAAAATTCTTGCTTGAATTAATTTGTATCTTGTTTTTTTTTACTATTATAATTAACAGGAACGTTAGAATTATTGCTTTTAAATGTTAAACTTTATCATAGAAAATAATTTTAAAATCCATTTAACAAGTTAAACGGTTCAGAGGATCTTTCGATTTCACTTTTGAAATTCGAAGTTTGGATGCCTGCAGAGAATGATGCCAACATAATCATTATTCTCATTATTTTTACCAATCAATAATTAGTTTCTGTTAACAGGGCTGTGGCTTGCCCGGTGAAACACACTGACTTTAAAAATAAATTTCTAGCATCACACAATAAACAATTCAGAGACCAGCAATTTTTTTTAATTTAACTCATTTGAATAACTTTTTTTCGAAGGTAATCTTGTAAATTTTTAATTACATCAAATTCTTAAAATTTTAATCAATTAAAGGCCGAAAAGTAAATCTAAGTTTAAGCTTAATTTGTTCTGATTGGAGGTGAAGAGCATAACAAAGATCTAGTGCCCCGAAAATTCGTCAAAGTTTTCTCATTATTATTGTTTTGTTAAAATAGGAGAATTCTGGGCTAGTAATACAAAAACTACTGCATCATTAACATATCATTATTACTCTTATTACTTTTAAATTTATATAAAATATATAAAAAATTGTATGTGTAAAAAGTTAATATAAGTATTCACTTTTTTATAAAGATAGAACAAATTGTACACATTTGCTTAATTTACCTTGTTTAAAGTAATGAATTACAAGTCGATGGCATTTAGCACAGACGCTCAAATTTAGAACACTACCATACCTTCAGGGAACCAGACGTAAAATACATAAAAGTCCAAAGAATTAAATGATCTGGTCACGTTATAAGAATGAAAAAAGAAAGTTTAACGCAGAAAATTGGCCCGCTGGAACAAGAACTGGGGGTCGACCCATCCTCAAATGAGTTGACTACCAAGAAAAGGATTTCGCTCCCCAAAAAGGGACTTATTAGACCATTGACGCAACAAAAAAAAAAAAAAAAAGAGGACTGGTGGAAAACTTTTGAAAAGGTCAAGATCCACCTGTGGCTGTAGTGTCATTTTTTGAAGAAGAAAAACTTTTAACAAATTCATACAGCGTTTTTAAAGGATTTCTGTAAATCTAATTTGAATAAATTCACAAGATTACTAGTATACAGTATCATCAAGGAAATTTTTTAACATGTTATTTCGAAATGCTATAAACCAGAGGCTCCCAAACTTTTTTGTCTCATAGACCCCTTGCTCCGTTTTTCGGTTTTGGGTAGACCCCTACTTACCTAATATTAAATTGTTGCAAATTTATCAACTTAAATGTCTTTTTGACTGCTGGTATAGAGCTGTACTTTAAAATATTTAAATTTCTAACTGTAGTGAAGTATAGTGTTTAAAACTTAAGACACACATGTTAATTAATTAAATTAAAATTTAATTAATACTTAAAACAACTGTTACATAAAGTAACTGAGCAACAAACAAATGCTTTCAATGGGAGAGATGAATCTGGGAGTTTCGTCCATTCAGGTGCTTCTAAAATTGCTGATATCCGTTTCTAAATTTTATTTTAAGATCTTCTCAGCGTCTATTTCAATCAGTTCCTCTTGCAATATTACATTTGTTTTTCTTTCAATGTGAACATATTAGTCAGTTCCCTACTGTAGTACTACCATATATATAGACAAAGCATTCTCAAACCTAGTTTCAAAATCTGAATAAAAGGCATTTAAATGTTGAACGTCCTTTTCCTGGCAGATTGTGAGTAACAAATAAAGAAACTAGGAAATTCGGAGCATCCAATATTATACTCCTTAGCTTAATTATGGCAAGAAACGCCGAAATGATGGTCCTTGTTACTGCAAATTAACTTCATTAAATTTAGTAAATAAATCTGTTAAGAAGCTAAATCTGGTTTCCACTTCATTAAATTTTCTTTTAAAATTAAAGTGATGATCTAGTTTAATGAGAGTCACTATCGTAGACCCCCATTTACAGCTCATGGATCCCCAAATTATTTTTTCGCTGATGTGGACCCCCTGCATGCTGTCATAGACCCCTGAGGGGTATATATAGACCACTTTGTGAATCAATGCTATAAACGATGGTTCAGAATCAGGTGAGCGGCCGCGGTGTCCGAGTGGTCTAGGCATCGAATCCTGGCTAGCGTGTCATGAGTTCGATCCTAGTACCACTAAAGACCTGCCGTGTAGGGGAGCGATGCACGTTAAATCTGTCGAGAGCTCAAAAGTCCTCCCGTTGGTGTGGTGCGGTAGTTAGGAGAGGGGGTGCCAGCTCAGGTGTCGTCCGCGTCACTTGACCATAGTTCAAAATTACGCGGACCGTCACCCAAAGCCCTCGTGTTGCAAATTAGTGCGACGTCTCACTCAATCAGAATCAGGTGGTTTGAACTTTGAAACGAATGGACCAATAAAAAGTGAGAGAAAAAGTCACTGACAATAAGTTACATAAAATTTACTACTATTGTGTAATACCTTTTCTGGTTTTAAACCTAAAATCCTCTACTTTGTGGATCCATTATTTTCTTAGAGAAACTGTCCTCGTCTATTTGACAGTTTTGTTTTCTTTCGGATGTCTTGGGATATCGTACCTCCAGATGATTGCTTTCCTCTCCCCCCTCTTCTAATTTATGAGGATAATTTTATACAGTTTTCAGTAAAGATTCCTTTTATGAGAAAGAATGAGAAGAGTGTATTTGCGATTGTTTGGTTACTGTTGCCATATTTTTTTTACTTATTTGAAATAAAGTTGTCACCAAGATCTTAAGTAAGAAATGTGTTTGGAGAGAATGATTGACTTTCCAATAATAGAGAAAAGAGTCTTGAAATGATGTGTTCATGAACGAAAAAGGTCGGGTCGTGAATAGAAACAAATGAATACAATTCTTTTTTTATGCAAATAATTCTCTATTAATTAGAGTTCATTGAAACATTCTAAAAGCTCATTCGACTATATTGAAATTTCAAGAATTGAAATCCTAACATTTTTTCCGGAAGTGATTGCGGTCAGGTTTTGTGAAACATAAACAATTATAATTCTTATGATGCAGACTTTATATGTTTAGCAATCTTAATGATTACAAAATTCCTGATATATCCGCTAATAATTATGTATATAGTAAGAGACAGAAAAAAAATGGATGCACAATGAAAGAGTTATTCGATTCGGAAAAATATGGGTGGATGAAATGAAATGATTAAAATTTTCAGAATTATTGGGTGATTTGTAAAACGTCAATAAATAAGTCGATATCTGGCCTAGATAGAATAATAAAATTCCAGACTTCAGGTATTGTTTGATGCATTGTCTCCTAATGTCTTGAAAAATCAGACGCAATAAAAGGGTTGCAACTCCATCAGGTTTCAAATGTTCACTGTGAGGGAGAGAAACTAGGTTAGACAATGAAATGCTTGGATAACTTGAAAACATTTCATAGCAAGGCGTGACGTGTGGGTAGGCATTATTTTTAAGAAAATAAATACAATATAGCTTAAAAGAAACTGTAGCTCAAAAGACCGCAGAATTTTACCAACGTATTTCTATGCAGTACGTTTCCCATGCCTGCCTAGAAAAAGAATAGGGCTAAGATAAATGTACCTTCTTGCAATATCCCCCCCCCCTTCCTATAGACGAAATTTACACCAGACAGACGCCAAGCGGGGAATCATGTGACAACTTTGCCAACATTTGCACGTGTTGTTTCTTCGCGTGTTAAAACCTATACGTAAGTTGTTGACATTCTTGTCCTTTAATTTTATCTAATTAAAATATATGATATCATTGTATTTTATGCATTATTCTAGTGTATATATTTGTTAGGAAAAACTCTCAACACAACTCTTTGATAAATTTTTGTTTTATTCTAATTTATTTATCTAATTAGGTATTCGTCTGCTTCAAATAGTGTTAGCTAGGTTGGATCCTAGCACCTGGTACACAGCTAATAGTTATTTTAATTCTTAATTAATTTAGTAGTTATTAATTATATATTTTTGCGCAAGAATGGCTTACAGTATATAGGATCAATACAACTTCTTTTAAAAAACTTGAAACTGTTTGACTATCGAATAATAATTGTATCGTTTCCTTAAAAAGAACTCACTATTATTATCAAATAGAGTCAGTTAAGTGTATATAATATAAAAAAATGTCTGTTTATAATTTTAATTCATAATTCAAAGTCAAGAGAAAATATTTATTCTGAAGTAAAACAATTTGATGATAATTTGTGAAAGGAATGTTTACAAAAATTAAATAAATTTTTCTTTGATTTTTACACTTCACAAATTAATGATTTCTAAATTATTAATAATTATTCTTTACTGTTAAAAATTGATGTCATTTCTTTCTTTAAATTAAAATAAAATATTCTTAAGGGGAATGATACCATCGCAAAAGGCAACAATTTTTAGAAATGATCAAATTTAATTTGATGATTGTTGTTATCTTATTTTTTTTTAAGTACATGTTAAACTTGCAAAAACGTTTGTTTCTTGAAGCCTGTGTATATAGATTATTAGGTAATATGAAAGTTTTAGATAAATGTAGATAATTATCTTTTGGTGAAAGTGTATTTTTTTTCCATCGCCTTCCCCCCCCCCCATTTTGTACATAAAATATTAGAGTTGATATGGTATTTATCCTGTGATGAAAATGAATTTTTTTAACACTATATTTACATCAAGTTTGCCTACCTACACTTAAAATTTAAAGGAATATTTTATTTTACTGTGGAACAGTTACTGGATGAAAATGAATTTTATTTTTACAATGTATTGCATATAAATACTTTAAATATATGTATGTGTTTTACAATATTATGGAGCATTTAAAGATATTTGAAATGTTTCTAATAAAATAACATTCTCCATCTTTGACTGTCTGATTTACTTAGTAATTATTCTTTAAAAATGTTTGGAATTTTTTTTAGAAATGGTTGTCTAAATAATAAAAGAAAATATATTTCATTTTTTAGTTAAAGCAATGATTCATATTAATATATAATTTTCAGGATATATTCATTGTAATGTGATTATCCATTATTATGAGTTATTTAATTACATATAAAGTACATAATAAGGGCTAATAATTAACTAAATGATTATAATGAGTTATTTCTACATGTATTAACTGTTTTAATACTTTTCTCTAAGTTGCAGTCACTATACCAAGTGCTCTATAAGCACTTTAAAATTAATATAAAGAGTTACCTTCAGTCATGCATGTGTACAGAATGCTTAAATGCCCTTGTTATATTAAGTATCGAAAAAGAAATTGCAAAAAATTGTAACTTTTCTGAAAAAAAACCATGCACTAAATAAACATGTGTTTGTAATTTTACTCGTTAGTACAATGTTTTGCAGAGCTGAATAGTTTTCTATTGGAAATTGCACTTTTATATCTGGGATACTAAATATAATGCATGGGTATGCGACACTTGGATCACAAATTAATGTTATTAATGCTAGTATGAACTATATTAAAAGAGTTTGCATTACAATTTTTTATGACAAATTGAATACTCTTTTTTAATTGTCTTTGTATAAAGTGCCTTTAACATGTTGATCTACTTTTTAAAAATTATTATACAATATTAAGGGAATGTTTCATCAGAAAAGGTGCAATAATTATAAGAAATTCAATTTAATTATCTTTAGTCTTAAATATATTTTTTCTTATTGAATTACATATAATTTATAAAAAATAATAGTATGATTTATCTATAAACAGTAGATGGCTCCAAAATATAAGTTAAACTTGTAAAAAAAAATTTAAAAATTTACTTCTTTAAGCTATTGTTTATCTCATATTGATAAACAATATCCATTATATTTATCCATGATATTGAAAATGCATTTTATTTTTACAACACAAGGATTGCAAATAAGATAGAAAAAATTCAACACAATATATATATATATATAAATGAATAGTTACATAAAATTTCCATTCACAATTTCTACTAGTTATGTCTCTTGACCAGGTATTTATGTTTAACGTTAAATACTCCAGTTCCATTTCTTGCAAACTTAAAACTTATTTGAAGAAATATACTCTCTGTCTATGTTATCACTAATATGAATGAAAAGTAATCTTTACATATAATTAATTATATTTATATGTTAAAAAAATGGAAGATAAAACAACATCAGAAAAAAAAGATACAGAATTCTCTCTGAAATTTAACGTTTGAAAATATATTAATAAAGATTAAAATCATTATTACATCAACAAGTTACCAAAATTTATTATGAATAAATTGAGTTCTATTCTAATCAAAATCACAAGAAAGTTAATTAACTACTTACAAGAAAGTTAATTAACTAATTATAGCATTGTTTTACAGACAATTTATCTCAAAAATATCAGTGATTTTGGCCAATTAACGCCTTAACAATAATTTTGAAAAATATTTTCTGTATTTCTCTTCGCGATAAATATAAAATTAATCCAAATACTTTTCTTGGGTCAATATTGGTAAGTAACTCATGCAACAAATTTATTCAGGACTTACAAGCAGGATAATGTCAATATACATGAGTCTTATAGACTTTTATATTTATGTAAACATAAATATAATGATATAAAATAAATCTAATTTATAATGATAAATCTTCTACATATTGTGCAAACACCAATATAAATGCATATTTATTATAAATAGTAAAAAAAATTGCACATCTCTCTCTCCTCTCTGTGATAGGTTTATACCACACAGTCAAACTCTGAAAAACAGATGTGTTAATCAATACCACACAAATATATTACAATTTTTATTATTTTGTAAAAGAACTATGGATTCAAAAATGACTATATTATTTTGATCATGTAGTTGTGAGCAAGACTTTTGTTTCCAATATATAGACGCAAACTTATTCTATTATACACATTTCAGTTTTAAAACTTTATGGCTTAATTTTTTACCATTGTTGTAGTTCAATTCTTGATAAATTATATCTTTTGCCTGAAATAGTGCAGCGAATAAAGACTTTCAAAATGCTGCACAATTTTTTTACGTGTAATTTTACAAATGGTAAATGATCATTTTGATTTCTAATGTTTGAAAGTGGTATTTGATTCATCATTTAGTGTAAACATTTATGAAGCTGTAGTAAATTAAGATATTTTTCCATTTTTGTAGTGAATACTTTTCAAAAATGTTCCCCCCCCCCCAGCAATATTGTAAAATTATAAAGTAAAATAAGTTAAAAAAAATACTTGTTTTTGATATGACATGTACGGTTACATATCAGATTCTTGTGTTCTAATTTTAGATAATTAAATACTTAAGTACCTCTGTTACTACTCTGAAGATGCGTAAAATAAGTAAAACTTAAGTTAACTAAACATCATATGTTCTCAATATAACTTCATTTAAAATAAACAAAAAATTGCTTAAGTTAACTAACATATTTTACTGTCTTATGTATGATCTAAATATAATTTTATTTAAACTAAACAAAAATTTGCTTTGAAGTATTTACATGTTTGTGAAAGTCTACATCTCTCCAAAATCCTTTTTGAACAGGTTTTTTTTTGTGAAGACAAAAATAATGAGAATAAAGCTTGGTTTAAGCTGGCGTCGGTATTGAAAATATTCTTCAAAGTAATTGCATGCATAATAAACAGGGAGGAGATGGTTTATAATCCTCACGTTTCAACATGCTTTCAAAACACTCATATTTTGCGCTGGTATATGAAAAATGTGATTCTCTTCCTCTATCATATTTTCATTTATTGATTGAACAACCATTTTAGCAAAATGAGACATTTTTAAAAGTACAATGTGAAACTGCGATAGCCAAATAGTCCTAGCGACAGAAGTAAACAAACCGCAGCGTAATCACGTGACACAGTTTTCACGTGATCGTGACGTCACATGAATTTAGTCCATTATGAACCAAGAATCTACGCTTGCGCCGTTTATCCCTTTCCGACTGTGAAGTCCGATTACTGTGGTACCAGGCAGAGACATCTTAAAACTTTTGAGATCCTAAGCTCCTACGCAAAAGTAAAGCATTCACACAAATGTAGGCCCTTAAAATTGGACAGTGCATAGCATACGTTGACAAAAACTTGTATAAACAATAACCCGAAACAAATACATGTACATAACTTTCAATGTGCAAACCGGCTGGATAGACTCCCGCCTTTTAATTAAATGAGCAATGATGGTGCATGGTGATAGGCCTAGGGTTATACATGGACGGCGGTCGTCACATGTAGCCAGTTGACATACCGTTCGAAATTCCCAGTTTTCTGGAGAATACAATCGGAAATAACATTTGACCACTGAAATTATTCGAATCGAGATCTTATTAAGGCTGAGTCGAGAATGAGACGAGTCTTCCATTGTGGGCGAGGTCCTGGACATGGACCCAGTTGGCCCTTGCTTTAAGACTTGCCTGGTACCAGGCTCAATTTGGAACTTCAATAGCTGGAGTGTTACATTCGAGCCCCATTACAGATAGATTCCAGACGAATCATGTTTCCGAAGTGTCTCCTGAAAGTCATCATAGACATCAAGAGTAGCACAGAGATAGTATCTTCCACATCGCAAGCCATATGATTCTATAGGTGGGTATAAAGTAATATACGGTTTAACACTAGAATCTTTGTCGGTGTTGAATGGATACTGGAGCTTGTTTAGATTGTTCTCCTTTCTGCATTTTTGCATGAAATTTGAAAACTTTTCGTGACTTTGAATCATTTTCCATGGTGATAACACAGGAAAAGTTTTGTGGTTCTAGGTTAATCAGGAGAGATTTTACAATTAAATATACTTAGAACGTCCGTTGGTGTCGTTTCGACACCAAGGCAATTAATCATTATAAATAGCTATCGTCAACAAAAGATAGATCATTAAATAGATACCATTAGTAAAACAAACTTCTGGAAGTAATATTACATATTTATTTGACCTTTAATGCAGTGTTATTGAGTTCACAGCGGAAATGAGTCAATCATACTAAAATCGTTGTTGCTAAGTGTTTCGTTCCATAGCATTTTCTTATCTGCTCATAAAAAAGAATTCATTTCATTTTCAAGCCTTGTGCAAAGCAGATATCCTGAAACGATGATTTGTAGAAAAGGTCTTAACCCTGATGAAATTGCTAATTGGTTGCGAGAGCTTTCTGAGAATAAATTGGACGGTGGTGATCTGTCTTGTTCTAATTTAGATCCCGATGAAGACAAGGTTGAGTGAAAGTGAATGCGAAGAATTTTTGAAGAAAGTGAAAATGAAATGAATAATATTCCAGTAAATCCTGATAAATACGTCAATGGTATGGCACATAATGGACACCGCATATAAGGAATGATCCTGGCAGATTTGGAACTCGAAATGTGTTTTGCGACAAAGCAGTGGTTCAACAAGCTTGGCGAAACATAATGTCAGCTGCAAATTTTTATGATATAAAGGGTCATAATGTATGATAATTACATGAAGTAATGTTAAAAAGTCTTAAATCTAAACCCTCTACTGAAAACTACTTCTACATATTTATTTATTACAAGTATTTTATATATCTTATATCACAGTGTCGAAATGAGACACCGGTGGACGTTTAAGGATAATCGAAATCCCGGATGTTCTAGAGTTAAGAGCTACACTGTTGCGTAATAAAGTTGTGATATGGATGGTGTGTGAGCTTGTGATTTCAAGTTCATTTTTACCAAAGGCTCTGTCGTAATGGGTGGCCGTGGTAGCCAAGTGGTCAAGGTATCGGATCATGGCTAGCGTGTCATGAGTTCGAGCCCCAGTATTATTGAAGACCCGCCGTGCAGGGAGGAATGCACGTTAAATCTGTCGAGAGCTCAAACATCCTCTCGATGGTGTGGTGGGGTAGTTAGGAGGGGAAGGTTCCAGCTTAGGTGTCGTCCGCCTCACTTGATCATGGTGCAAAATTTCGCAGTCCGTCGCCTAAAGCCCTCATGTAGCGGAACAGTGTGACGTTAATATTCACTCACTCACTCTGTCGCAATGAATATAATTAGTTACTGTAACTCTCTCTTTATGGTAGTTATTTTAGTACCAAAAGCCGAGTTTTGTGAAATGTGATACGAATATATCCAATGTTTAAGTAAACATATGTATTTGATTTTCCCATCGAAGTACTCAGTTCGTTAAGCAACCTATCACTATTTCATTCGAAAAATTAAAAATAATTATTAAATTTAACATCTAAAAATATCATTTTTTTAAATACAGATTTCAAACACTCCCTCCCCCCCAATACATGTTTATTGCTTTTTTTCGTAATTACTTCTTGTTCATAATTTCATCAATTGTATCATGAATATATGATACTCATAAATTTTTATTTGGATTTTTACGAAATTTTAAAAATATTTCCATATGAATATTTGCTATTTAAAGGTTTCAAATACCATGAAGTGATTTGTCATATCTACTGGATTTTTAAAGGAATTCTTTAACAAAGGTTTTCAGGATTTTCCACGACACATCTGTTAGACAAAGTTCGTTAGTTTTTTTTCCTATAATTATTTTGAGAAAAGTGAGTTATATTCCGATTTTTTATTTTGAAATATCAGACGAGTACCTAAAAAGAGTTATGTTGCAATGCTTTGACATATTTATGATTGAAATATTTTTTTTCTTCATATATATAAAACATAGTTATGCACCATTTTAAAATTCATTTGTAACGAATAAAATAAACCAAGGAAGAATATTTTCACAATCTTACAAAAGCAGCATCGCACACATAAAGCACAGTTACAATGCTCGCTTATGCATTTTCATGGGTTTTATTTACTTTTTTAGTCTGTTTTCATTGATCCTATCCCTTACAGTAAGCTTAAATATGATTCCTAAAATTAGATTCCACAAATAGGCTGAGAGTTTAAGTGAATTGCAACTTTAATTAGGAATACAATGTATTAATCTTAGAAGCACTCGAGCTGAGACAGAAGCAGAGAGCTGAGTTTAATTTATCCGAAACGCGCGCGCGCGTAATTCGCCTTTCATTATATATATAGCCGCCCATCCGGTATAGTGGTCAGTGAAGCTGACTGCGGTGCCGCAGGGACTGGGTTCGAATCCCGGAGAAGGCATGGATGTTTGTGTTGTAATCCTTTCTTCTGTCTGTGTTGTATGCCCCCGTGTTATACATTGCGTGGTGCACGGGGTTTATAAATGTTAAAAAAAATTATATATATATATATATATATATATATATATATATACATACATATATGTAATCGTTGGTCGAACATGGATTTAGATTAAGGAGTAAATTGTTGACCTTGGCTTAGGCATAGGATTCGAACTACCTACCTGCACAGAAATAGCCTTTGCTGTGCTTTAGATAACTAGGTTGAAAAGAGAATTTCAATTTGGAAGTTTACAGTTGGATGGGGTTAGCGCTTATAGTTCTTCCGAGCCTTCATTTCCTTTCATGGCATTTTAGATGATATTGAAAAAGCTTTCAAAAATTACCCTTTTTAATAAATAAGATTTAAAATTTGAAATATAACTAATGAAAATAAAATTAAAAAAATACTCTGATATGAAAAGAATTACAAATATAAATAAAATAAAAAAATTCATGGGAAAAATCTTGACTTAGAAAAAAAATTTTCGTGATGGGAGTGGGCGGGACGATGCCTAGCCAATCCGGTTGCAGCAAAGGAGTCCGAGTTAAAAAGAAAAAAAAATATTTAGATGTAAAAAGTTATAAAATGAGTTGGTATCGAGTGCAGCTTTTGTGATTGGCTGATCAGAGAGGTCAACAATTTTTGCATTGAAGTTTAGGTGAGAAGCTCGACCCATCATTGAGTGGTAAACGGAAAATAAAAGTAAAAGATAAACAATATAGATAAAAGAGAACATATTTAAGAAAAGTAGGATCAATTATAGGGTCTGGATCTGTGGAATTAAGATCAGGAGTATATTTTTCGATGCTAGTGATCGATTTATTGTCAGAGTTGCCAATTTATTAAGAAATTGGTAGCATTTCTCCTGATCGTTTGTGTAATAGTGGATATTTTACTCGCGGCTCTGAGGTCTATATTCCTCATAAACCAGCGAACGTTAAGAATTTGCCCGACAATTAAACTTTGAGCCCTTTCTAAATAATTAATATGGGTTTTTGCTGCATGTCCCGTACAGGGAAAGCGTAGGTCCGGATCGGTTTTAGGATCAGTGAGTAGATAAGCAATTAGTTTCTATTTCTTAATTTTGATTTTCTGGAAATTAAGGGTAGAGTTATGCGCGATTTTTAAAAATTTTTCTCTAATAAACACTGCGAGAAACGATCTTCAAAACTGAGAGCAAACAGCTCACTTTTGAGTACTTCACATTCTCAAAATAGCTCCGATGCACGCTTACTCAAATCTGAGAATCGCATATTCTCATATGGAGACACAAGTACATTCTCATTTTTGAACCTGTTACGGGATCAAATTTTTGAGAATGAAAGATCGATATGAGTATATAATGCACTCATATTTGAATTTGTTAATGTATCAAATATGAGTTAAAACAATAAAATGAGTATGTATAGCTTTTATTTTCGGTACTGTTGTATCTAATATGAATTTTTAACAGAAAAATATTTAGTAAACCCAAATCTTAAGGGATTTAAAAATGTGATACCTGAGTTGTAAATTTTCACTTTCTACATCTTACGTATTATTTTATTTTCATTTCATGAAATTTTTACACTTAACTTCGAAATCAAAATTCATTTTAAGTTTATTGTGTGTAACAAAAAGGTACTCGCATATTATCGCGAAAGTGCCTAAGTTAAAGATAACTCGCCAAATTGGCAGTAACGATTTCGCATGTGTCCTACGCGCTGAATTAGCAACCATGTACTTCGTTTTATATAATGTCGCCAATACGGTGGCGACAATAAGCAAGTATCGACAAAAATATTACTTTTCGAGAAAAAAAAATGCAACTATTATTTGATCGCAAACTGCATGTCTTCGAACTTTTACCGCAAATATAAATCTTTGAAAACTGCAAAAATGAATTCGATGTAATAGTTAAACAAATGTGTATGCATTTTGAACTAGTTCCAGAAGCAATTTGATTCATTATTTATATTTATGTTTCTCTAGAAGCATTATATTGTTTCCTTAAAATCATATACAAGCAGAAAATTAACTTTTATTTAAAAAAATTCAGCCCTTCAATAATAAGTTATTAGAAATATCTAGGAAACATTATGATAAATAACAGATTTTTCTAAGTAAAAATTTCAAAACAATGCCAGAAAGAAATAGCTTTTTTACATATTATGTAACCTGAAGAAAAAAACCTTTTGACTAAACTAACACTCATTAGGCCCAGGTGTGTAAGTACTCTTTATATCAATTGTTTTGTTTAAATAGAAACATCTATCCACATGGAAATAAAGAAAATGCACTGCTATATTAAAAATTAAGATCGTTTTTTGTTAAATCAACTGATTTTACACTCTCCTATCACCAAAGAAAACAAATATTATAGTTTTTAAGTTAATGGTTTTTTTTAAATTAAAATACTTAAAAATTTCAGTCCTTAGAAGAATGTAAAAACAACTAAAACAGTAGATTTTTGCATTAAAAAACATTTAAAATAAACAAGTTTTTAACCAACTGGAAAGAGTTTTTAGAGAAGTTTTCTGCACCCATTTAAAAGAAAAAATAACATCCCAAGGAGCAGCAGAATCATAATCTAGCCATTTTTCTACTTTATATAGCATTTTATTTTCAATTATTCACTGTTAACAAGAAAAATAAAACAAACCAAAATCATATTGTTGAAATATTTATTCTGGAAATTGTACACATACATATATACATAAAAAATAAACAAGAATATAAGTGAAATTTTTGAAATTTTTTTTATAAACACTATCTAATCCATATTATAGTCAACTCCATCCTTATTTGTGCAGAACAGATTATGTTTTAGTGTAATATATATTGAATTATCATTGTAAATATAGGAAAGTGTGTAAAAGTACATAAATAAACAACTTTTTAATTTTTTTATCAAATCTTGTCTTTGAGTTACAAAATGTGAGTGAAAATGCCTTTCAAACAGTGTTGTTTCAAATAAATTACATGTTAGGATATGCGAGTCATCTAAATTATTTACTGCAGAATTTATAGATAGCTGGTTCTGAAAGGAATTTTGAAAGTTTTCTCATTAGAGTAAAATTTTTACAAAGGTTGTTCATAATTATATAGTTTTCGAAATGACTATTTACAAAATTTAGCATAACACATGTAGTGATATGCTATACCTGTATGAGTATTTAGAACATAAGGACAAAGGCTACAATGTGAAACCAATGGTCTTTGGCAGAAAGTGCAAAATGTATGAAATTCATAAATTAATTTTATCCATAAAATATTTTTTTTTAAAAATTCAGAGCTATATGCAAAATTTAAAACAAATTATGAGTGGAAACATTAAAAATCAAGATTTGTACTAACAAGCAGAAATGAAATTACTGCAAATTAAAAATAAAGCATTCATAATTTAGAAACAAGATAAAAGATTTTAAAATACAATTTTTATAAATATTGCACGTCTACCTGAATTTCACATTTATAAAAACAACAGTTAAAAAATACCACACATTGGAACAATATATACAGGAACTAATTTGTTATCAGTACACTACACATTAAACATCTTTTAGAAGTGGTTTTGAAATCGCTGCAAATAAATTTTCGCATCCAATAGTATTCAATCAATGATGATGGTCTCCCACTAAGAACTCAACATGACAATAATTTAAAAGAATGGCTTATTCCTGGCAAAAAAGGAATTACATTAAGAAGCAAAAACATAAGTACTTTTTTTTATAGAAAACCAATTAGAAAAATATGAATGCCAGGATTTAAAGAAATAGAACAAAAGGTATTTAGAAATGCCAAGAAAAAAGCAGAAAAAAATAAAATTGAAACTGGAAAAATAATAACTGCATTTAAAAGAGTGGGGTGCTCAATATCAATTGTTATAATTTCTTACTAGTTCTATTCCAAAATGCAGAGTTAGTGTAAAAATGTAGTACATAGGACCCCACGCCTTTACCACGATGACATTAATTTTCTAGTTAATCATTTTATTCTTATATAAGATTTATTTCTTACTTTTTAGTTTGATAAAAAAGCATGTTTCTTAAAACTATAATTTAATTTAATTGTGCTTCAAATACGTCAGACTGAACAAATTACGTATTATCACAACAAATGCCAAATCTAATAATAACACACCAAGTTGGCAACCCTGATTGGTAATTGCGTCTTATTGCAACCTATTAGCGATATTATATGAAATGAAGCACCTGGCAGCCAATTCAGTGTGTACCACACATAGGAAATCGGGGTGGCCAACTCAGCGAGTTATTTAGAGTCAGCGATTGTCGCAAAAATACACAAGTACCCTCCGAGTTCCTGTGTGTTGAACGTGCTGAATTGGCAAACAGGTGCTTTGTTTCATATAATGTCACCAATTGGTTGTGATAATACGTAAGTACCAAGATTTATGTTTTTTCACTTGTGTACAACATACCTGCATACAGGAGTTTTTGTACCCAAGCTGTATTAATTTTTGGTACTTTCATAATATTGCAACCATATTGGTGAAATTATATGTAATACAACACATGGTAGTCAATCTGGCGCATACGACACATGCAAAATCAGGGTCACCAACTTGGCACGTTATCTTGAACATTGGCATTGTTGTGGTAATATGTATCGTAAAATCTGGTGTATGGTGCACACTTTTAACACAAAAAATAAGATTGAATTTTAAGCGTGCACGTTATATACCAGGTATAAAAATAAGAGTTTTAAAAAATGTGAGCACAGGAAAAAAATTAGATTTCTACATAGATCAAAATAATGGTTATTTAAAAGAAATGGCATTCCTTATGAACTTAAAGGGTTGCACTTCTAGATGTATACTATTTTTTACTAAAGCTTAGAATAAATGACTTTCAAACTTTAAGAGCATGACTCGCATACATCTCAGGTTTCTTCATGAAAATGGGGTGCACATTCTCAGCAAATAAACATAAAAATTAAAAATTGCTACTTGAAAGTATAAGTGCATGTAATACGATGGTATACATGATATGCCAGATTTTATGGTAAAAACATAATTTTTTTCTACCTTTCTTTAATGAGTAAAAGCATAAAATATATTTATATTGGGTTAAATATAAAGAATCTGATATATATACTTCATTTATTTTCATCCAAATAAACAAAACACTATAGTCACAATAAAGGAACCATAAAATAAATGTATTGAAATAATTTCTTTATGTGAACTTTTAAGCCTTTTTCCATAAGTTTACAATAAGCTAGAAAAGTTCTTTAAAATCTACAAGAAATTAGTCTCTTAAAAAGATTACTAATTGAAAACAAAAATTTATTTTGTAGGCTTGCCTTTTTCAAGACATGCAAGCTATTTTAAAGTTCAATATGAAAATAAAACTATTCCAATGTAGCAAAGGAATACTTAAATTATTATTTGCCTATAAGCAAGTGCCCAAAAAATCAACAATGTGACTTATTATGAATCAAGTAAATTTCATTAAGATATGTGACTACCCAAAATTCGCAGTTTTGGTGAAAATTTTCAAAAATTACTTTTGTGTTTTTATTTTAAAGACTATACATTTAAGATTCCAAAAACACTTATTTTTGTTTCTATGATATCTAGAAGCAAAGTTATAGCATAATTAGTAAACTGGAATTGGAGTTAACAAAACCAGATGCTGATCCCTACACAAAATATTTTTAAGATATTGAATTTAAATTTTCAGAACATGTTTATTTAGTTCTATCTGTGTTATGAATCAAAATCTAATCTCTGTGTATATACAGTGAACCCAAAAAGTGTTCGTACACTTGCAATTTCCTATAAAATTTATTGTTTCCGACTAATAAAATTAATATTTTGGAATTGTAATTTTTTATATCTGTAACTTGTTCTTGGTGGAATGACATAATTATTTTTTTAAAAATTGTATAACTATTATTTTTAAAAATTCATAATCAAAAAGCTCCTGAAAAATTACGCCACTAAAGTCTTAGAACACTTAACAAAAATCTCAACATAGCTTTAAATATTGTATTTCTTTCTTAATTTAGAACTTAGTAGGATATCTTTTAGTGTCCACAACAACTTTTGGACATCTTGATATAGGTTTATTGAGTTTTTGTAATTTCTGCATTGATTTTCCTCCATGCTTCTGTGATTATTGTTTTTACTTCCCATTATGTGTTTATATGTCATGTTTTCTTTTTATTTTAAATCTAGTTCTCCCCAAATATGCTCTGCTGGGCTAAATAAATTGATTGAGGAGGTGTTTTCAAACTTTTGGGTACAGTTATAGAGACACCAGCAGTGTACATTGAGAGCAGTTCGCTTGGCGTCATTATCCTGTTAAAAAATGAAGTCGTCTGAAATATCCAAATTTTGAGAGGATAATTTAAAATATTTAAATAGAGCTCATGATTCTCAATACCATCAAAAAAAAATACCTAATTCCTGAAGCCTATTTACACCCCCCCTCCCCCGCAAGAACACCTCTGTGTTGATACATGGAGGTGGAGGAGCTCTTGTTCCACATAAATTCACTGGATTAAATGCCTCATTTTTTCCTTTAAAACTATTATATGCCCATCAGAACCAAAAATGTTGAATTTTCTGTCATCCCAATCACTTTCCTGTCAATTTTGAATTTTCTGAAACTTAAGTCACAAGAATCTAGTTGGATGAATGAACCATGGAAGTGGAAGTGTTCTGCATGGGGGCGTAAATCAGCCACAGAATTAGGTAATTTTTGATGGTATTGAGAATCATGAGCTCTAGTCAAATATTTTAAAGAGAAATTTTAAATTGTCTGTCCAAAATTTGATATTGAACACGACTTCATATTTTAACAGGATAATGAAGCCGAGCGTACTGCTCTCAATGTACACCGCTGGTGTCTTTATAACTGCCCGAAAATTTTGTGATAACACCTCCTCAATCAATTTATTTAGCCCAGCAGAGCATATTTGGGAGAACTAGATTTAAAATAAAAAAAAACATGACATAAACACATAATGGGAAGTAAAAATAATAATCACAGAAGCATGGAGGTAAATCGATGCAGAAATTACAAAAACTCATTAAATCTATATCAAGATGTCCAAAAGTTGTTGTGGACACTAAAAGATATCCTACTAAGTTCTAAATTAAGAAAGAAATACAATATTTAAAGCTATGTTGAGATTTTTGTTAAGTGTTCTAAGATTTTAGTGGCGTAATTTTTCAGGAGCTTTTTGATTATTAATTTTTAAAAATAATAGTTATGCTATTTTTAAAAAAATAATTATGTCATTCCATTAAGAACAAGTTGCAGATATCATAAAAAAATTACAATTTCTATACATTAATTTTTATTAGTCGAAATCATTAAATTTTATAGGAAACTGCAAGTGTACGAACACTTTTGGGGTTCACTGTATTTATGTACTTCATTGCATTTAAATGTAAAAAATATCATTAATTTTTTTAAAAAATCGAGTTTTTGCATAAAATTTGGCATATTTAAAAAATTTTTAAAAGTAATACATATCTTTTAATTCCTAATATATAAAGATGTTTCATTATTTATGTACTGTATAAATATTATTTGAATACATTCATTAGAATTTGTGTAAAAGATCCTAATTGCAATTTTTCATGAAAATTTTACTAAACTCGACAATTTTATAATCTATAAAACTCTCCAGAAAACAGCAAAAGGGTTGAAAATTAGTTAAACATGAAGCTAAAGAGTTTGAGCTATAAATATGGTGAGTTTAAGAAATGTACAACTAGTAGAACATTTTTCATATTGTATTAAATCTTTAAAAGCATTGTCTGAGAAACTATGTTTTTTGGCTTCACGGTAAAGTTCACAAATGGATTTCTTTTTAAGACATTGAATTAACATTTTAAGAAAAAACTTTTATTTTATTTATTGTATTATAGACTATAATCTCTGTGTATGTATTTATGCATTTATTGCACATACAATTTGTGAGAAAAAACATGCTTTTTTTTAAAAAAATTGACCAATTTCAAAAAAATAATGTAAATCTTATCGCTTTAGGCACAGATAATGAGTTATTTGTGTGCAGTTTTAATATTATTTGAATATATTAATTAGAATTTTCAATACAAGGTTTACTGTAACTGCAATTTTTAACTAAAATTCCCAATCTATCCAAAATAATTTAAAATTTTGTGGAATTGTATTTAATTCCTGACTCAAGTGTAGTATAGGGGAGAGGGCCCTTTCGATTTTTATATAGATATTATTGGTAGATAACGAATTCATTCTGGCTTCGGGAAACTATCGCTAAGTGAAGTAGCTTGGCGATCGATTTTGGTCACCAAAAAAATTTTGACATCGCCAAGTATCTATACTACACTTGAACCTTAATTCCTAGTTCTATGCACACCCTTTTTAAAGAAAAAGTGTTTTTTTAGTTGAAAATTTATGTTTCAATAAAATGCTCCAAACGTAGCCACATACCTCTTAAATTAACCATTACCTTCATTTTTACGCTAAATTCCTATAAAAGCCTTACAAAATCAAAACAATCTAGTACTCATGTGTTCGTCCGCGGGTAGCGTGGTAGAAACGAAAAATAGTTCGGAAGATTTATGAGAACTAAATTTGTTGTTGAACCCCAATCTTTAAAATATGTAGCCAGTATATTAAAAAAACTTTTTTAATCCTGAATATCTTTTTAATTGTTTGATAGTGTTAATTAACCATTTTTTGAAATTTTGAGTACATGTAATGTCTCATATTTGTAAAGGCATGGTTCAATCTGATATAAAC
>BMAO01025527.1:566923-722378 GCA_019973975.1 Trichonephila clavata | reverse complement strand
ATACAATTTAACAGAAATTTTTCTTCAGTACAATAAATCAATTATTGTTAGCCCTTCTTAAGCATATGAAACTTCTTTTTTCATTTTACTACAGTAACCAATGTTCCCCCTTTAAAACTGAACATATTATGAATCTTTCAATTTAAATGTGTGAAAAAGAGAACTAACAGTGAACAAACAGTAAAAATAATAAAATGAATAAGTTTTAGAGCTAAAAAGTAGTTATCTATAACTACTTATATACCAAAATATGTTCACCTTTTTAGAATATTCAAAACATCACAAATCAGAAACAATAAAAAGAAAACTAGCTTCACCTCATCACTTAGTATCATATTTTACACCATGTCTTACAAGAAATAAATGCAAATAAAAATAAGTAAGCTTATTCATTATATTCTTAATCATTTCTATGGAACCTTTTTATTGTGTCTATTAACAAAACATTAAAAAAATCATGATAGATATTTCACATAAACAATAATATACTTTTAAAACTTTACAAAATGGTTTGTTAAAATATGACACTTCAAAATTCTATCAATAGGAAATGTACCTCTTTATTTTTATTTTGATATTATTTGAACTTTTATTTCACAATAATTAAAATATACTTTACAAAAATATCTATTAGTAAAGAATTTAAAATAATCAATGTAAGAAAGGATAATATAAGGAATACATATTAATATAAAACAATGTAAACATTAAAGATTCTGAAAAAATTTTATATCAAAGATCCTATATAATTCTCATATATTTTATTATGCTATATTCTAAAATATACTTACTACTGATACAGCTTCCATTGTTATTAAACGCTGTATTGAGTTTAGAGACATCTGAACAATTTTTGTACTTTTAGTATCACATCCAATAAAAAAAGGTTCCAAAATTTCAGAACTTTCAGAAAGAAAAGCTGTGAAATGATTTAAAGATTAATAGAAACAATACTGATAGCAACAAATTTAGAAATAAAAAAACTAAAATATAAGAATATTGGAATTAAGAATTAATAAGAGTTTAAAAAGAATTCAAAAATACTGTAGAAAAAACAAAATGAAAAACTTTACATAATTTCTGAATGTAAAAACTAAATTCCAAATAAAGGCGAATAAACCTAATAAATTATTTAAATTTTTGAAGGATAAAAAAACAAAATAATAAGCTAGTCAAACAAAAATACATACAATTTAATGAAAAAAATTATAATTAAATTTGTGAAAAAAATCAACTAGAAGAGTTTTCAGTTTTAAAATATTTTGCACAATTTGTTACCTCCTACGCAAAAAGCTATTAACTTTAAAAAATATTAATCAATAGAATCAGTTAATACTATTGACAAGTAAAAAATTAGAACCATCAAGTATGTTGAGTTTCATAATTCATAAAGGACTCAATTTTTCGAATAACTAGTGCAATCAAAGAAACTCTTTGCAACGAAAAAGTGTTTAAGTGGATGCAGTATATTAATTAATCGCAAAAAATTATTTGAAATGTTTTAAAGTATTTAAACATAATCATAAAAAATAGATAATATACTTTCTTACAATTATAGCAAAAAGAAAATCAACAAATAATTTAAATATATACAGTACAGGTTTATAAATACTGGTATTTATATAAAATATCAAGAAAAATTTTGGAAATAAAAGTGTTAAATATTTGAAAAATAAAAATGTTACATGCCCAAACGTTTATCATCATATTTCGAAACTGTGTTTTGAACTCTAATAATACCAGATTCAGCAGCCTACAAATATAAAAGTAAACTATAAGTGCAACTATAAATAATTTTTATAGACATGGAAAATATAAAACATAAAACAATGTACAAAAAGAATAATTAAATTAAGTAATAAAATAATTCCACTTATAATTCTTTTTTTAAAAAAGAAGCATTTATATTCCATGACAGCATTTATATTCCATGTAACACAAGATAATAAGAAAAAATTCTTAAAATAAAAAATCTAAAAAGTTGACAGTTTTCAATTTTATTTTTCACATCTTTACAATTAAGATGACAATTGAGATAAAAAAAAATATAAAAATAACCATAAAACCTTTTAAATTATAATATACTGAAAAGTTTTAGTGCATGTGTGTGGAAGGTTTTCATTTATTATTTTTTATAACTTTACCTAAAAAAACATCTATGATGTAAACATAATGCTCCTGTATCTTAAATTTGAACTAACACAATTAGGTAGAACAATTATTTATTGACATACAATTACAAAAATAATTTCAAATTTTAGTATTTACTCAAACCATTTGAAGAAGTAGATGATGAAATGGGGCTCATTTAACATCAAAAGAATAAAATACAAAAAGATGCAATCATAGATTTTAAAATATCCTCATTTATTACCTATATATATAAAAAGGAGAATAGCACGATTCACTCACTCTCTTATCACAAGATCTCCCTAACTTTTAGATCTACAGATATGAAATTTGGTAAGTATGTTTCTTTTGTTGATTTAAGATCCACTAATAACGGGTTTTGCTGAAATCAACTCCAAAGGATGGGTTACAGGGCAAGATAAAATACGCCCGTTTTTTAACTGTTAGACCTACGAACTTGAAATTTGGTAAGTATGCCTTTTTTTTAGTGGAGATCTGCTAAATACAGGTTTTACGGAAATCGACTCCCAATCTGGGTTACGTAAAACAAACTTCAGCTTTAGAAATTCAAGTCCTTTTTAAAACAAGAGGAGAGAGCTATAAGAATGTTTTTCCATACTTAAAAAGCTTAATTGCTTAATAATTAAAAAGCTTAATTGTAAGACTCAAGTATCAAAAAAGTAGTATACATATTCATACATCATGAAATATTCAGTGAAGCGAGCAAGTAAAGGCTACTCAAATATAAATCAAATATTAAAAAATATGTGTTCTAAACCATTTATTTTCCTCTAGAAACAATTAGTTAGATTTTTTAAAAGTTAGATAACAATTCAAAGGTAAATTATTTGGAAAAAAGGATTACAGTAGTGTATCAATACTTTGTTGACTTAAAATCTTATCATTATTCAAAAAAAAAACTGACTCTTACTTCTTTCAAATGAGGATGACGTTTCCTTGCTTCAATTGAAAGAGCTTTCAAATCATTTTGAATGTTTTCCAAAAGCTTTTTATCAAAAACTGGTTTCTCAGAAACAGCCATTTTTGATACATGAACTGTAAAAAAATCCATCAAATTAATGTATATCACAAGGATAAGTTGCAAAACATATTTGCACATCCTATCAAATATTAAATATAAAATTCCAAAATTATCTATTTTTAAAATATTTACAATGATTTATGTACACACTTTTTATAGCTACGGAAATTGGATAAGGGGATTTCCCCTCTTCACCCTTACATACTGTAAGTTTTGTTTTGTTTTAACTTTATTTCACATTTTTCACTTCTATCTTAAATTTGAGGAAAAAATAAAGATCCCGTTTTGAGTACTGTCTGATACCATTATATATCGAAATATATGTAAATCTTCCACATTAGGAAGCATTAATTCCCTTTGTCATAATTTATTATTTTCTATAAATATGAGGGAGATACAGATATGATCTTATTTGAGGCAAATCGCCTCATATAATACAATACATATATAAAATTTTTGTATTCGATTTTTAGCAATATGATGATGACTATGACTTGATAAAGTAGTCAAGTTATAGTCGATCAATATATTAACTATGCAATCATGTGTGCAAGATAATTTTTATTAAATTTATTAAAATAATAAATTTACATATTTTAAAAACTCCTCACCACAAGCTTTTATTTAACTTGCAGTGTAATTTATTCGGGTGGAATCTTGCAACTCAATTTTCAAACTGATATCTTCAACCAGTTGAGCTGAAATTTTGTATGCATGTTTAGTTTGAATGATAATGCATGTTTTGACCATTTATATTCGATATTTCAATTAGTTAAAAAGATAATAATTAAAAACCTTAAAACACAATTGTTTTACCCATGCGGGCTTGTTTATTCCGCTGTGCTCGGCGACGCAAAATGAAGAACGATGAGGCGAAATTTTTTTGAAGTTTTGACGTTTTAAAACAGCGGTCTAATTTTTCTAATAAACTTAGACAAAAAAATAATTACAGAATTGGAAAGATCATTTATTTCACCACGATATCGAATAATTTTTTTTTTTTTACAAAATAATAATATTTGCATTTTTTAAGAATTTTTTTTCAAAATCAATGCGTTTTTATGAAAATGTCTAAATAATTGCGCATGAATTTTTTTTTCGTTTAAATGAATCGACATTCTGTACTAAAACACTTCATGCTCTTTGCTCTTTTAGAATCAGTCATTTAAAAAATAAAAATGCCGAAAACCTTTTTTTTTTACGATTTTTCAAAAAATACTCAAAATTTTAATTAAACATTTAATAACTTCGTCATTTATGAAGATAATCCCACGAAGCTCCTTTTTCCGTGTGTAGAACAATATTATCCCAGATCAGTACGAAAATTGATGCGGAAAATTGAACAAAAATATTTTCATACAATAATGATGTTCGAATTTTCTTTGATTAAAGTTATCTCAGCAGTTTAATATAATTAGATCTATTCCTGCATTTATGGCCAACGTCGCCAAAGGAGTTTCACTTCTATCGCGTGGGTTTCCATGTTCTTTTTTATTTTCAGACAAAAAATAATTGCAGAATCAGAAAGATCATTTATGTCGCCATGATACGGTACAATTTTTTTACAAAATAATATTTGTGTTTTTTAAGATTTTTTTTTTTAAATGAGTCAAAATTGATAAGTTTTTATGAAAATAATGTCTAAATTGTTGCGCATGAATTTTTTTGGTTTAAATGAATCGACATTCCATACTAAAATAGCTCAAATTTTCCTCTTTTAGAATCAGTCATTTAAAAAATAAAAATGCCGAAACCTTTTTTTTTTACTATTTTTCAAAAAATACTCGAGTGAGTGAGTGAGTTTTGGGTTTTATGGCGCAAGAGCCAATTTTGGCTATGCTGCGCCAAACATTTGTTAAAGTATTTAAAAAAAGCCGATGAAATATAAAATATATATTTATATATGTGCATGCCTGCATGCACATACATAAAAATTAAAGTTAAAATAGTTTAAATTATTTTGTCAAATGAGGTATAAAAATCCAATTTTAAAAATAAAAGCAAACAGATTTTGGTGGGGGGTCTCCCCCACCAAGTCAGACAAGGATAAAACAGATGTATGAAAAAAAGTGATACTATGATGCTTAAAAACAGGACAATCGATTAAAATGTGACGCACTGTGTACAAGACCTTACATGAAGGACATTGAGGAGCATCTTCCCCCAACAACAAATGCCTGTGTGTGAAGCGAGTATGACCAATGCGAAGACGAGTCAACTTGACATCAGTCCTTCGCATTGGCATCACAGGCCATGCTCCAATGACAGGTTTCACAGAGTGCAGTTTGTTATCAAACTGCTGACTCCATGATTCCTGCCATGCTGTAAAAATATGATGCCGGATGACACGCTTCATATCTGATAGCGGAACAGCTAGTGGAAAAAATGTCGTCGCCGACCGAGCCGCACTGTCCGCCTGCTCGTTGCCAATAATCCCTACGTGGCTGGGTAGCCAGCAAAACAATATATCAAAACCCTTGCTATATAGTCGACTAACGATGTCGAGTGCATTACACACCACTGGATGGCACCGATCGTTGTAATTTTCAAGCGCTTCCAATACACTCATGCTATCAGTATAGATGCAGTATTTACGAGGTGAACAGGAGTCGATTAATTGAAGTGCACGGTATATGGCGACAGCTTCGGCAGTGAAAACACTGCAAGAAGTGTCGAGCCTATAACCGAGCATGTTATCTTCAATCACGACGCCACAACCTGCGTAACCTGCACGTTTCGAACCATCTGTAAAGATGGGCGAATACGCACTATACCGACTGCGATGGTAAGAGAAAAGGCGCTGAAAGACAACAGATGGGACAGTGGTTTTACTGTACGAGGCAAAAGGGTTTATATAGTGCAAACGTGGCATATTCCAAGGTGGAAATCGCCAAAGGTTTCGTTGCTGGATGTCCACGTTAGGTAGGTCGAGATCAGAGAGCATGAGCTTCATCCTATCCATAAAGGGCCGCTTGTTAGATGGTCGGGCATCATATAATCTCTTCATGCTGGTACTGATGTACATGTTTTTTAAAGGATGGGAAGGTAATGACAAGACCTTAAAATAATAGGTAAGTGAAAGTTTCCTCCGTCGTAAATCCAGAGGGAGCTGATTTGAGTCGACGTAGAGACTCTGCACTGGGGATGTGCGAAACGCACCAGAGCATATTCTCAATGCCATATGATGGACAGGGTCAAGTTTTTTTAGAGCAGAATTGCACGCCGATCCGTATACAACACATCCGTAGTCGATACGAGAAAGTACGCTGGCTTGATACACTCTGAGTAATGATGTTCGATCCGCCCCCCAAGAGGTGTTGGACAACACCTTCAAGAGGTTTAAAGACTTTTCACACTTCTTCCGCAAGTGTAAGATATGCGGAAGGAAGGTGAGTCGGCGGTCGAAAATTACTCCGAGGAAACGTACATCGGGGACTACGGGAATTTGTACATCACGGATGCGTATTTCGGGGTCGGGATGAATACCCCGTTTGCGGCAAAAGTGCTCGCAGCAACTCTTGCTCGCAGAAATACTGTGACCGTTCGTGTCGCACCATTTAATAATATTATTGACGGCAGTTTGTAACTGTCTCTCAATATGTCGCATGTCCGAGCCTTCGCAACTAATTTGCAGGTCATCAACGTATAAAGATGCCTGTATAGAGGGCGATAAAATATTTAAGATGGGTGAAATATAAAAAGGGTGACGCTCAAAATACTCCCCTGAGGCACACCCTCAGCTTGAGTAAAAGGAGAAGAGAGAGTGCCACCAAGTCTTATTCTAAAAGTGCGGAGATTTAAAAAGTTTTTTATAAATATTGGCAAATTGCCTTTAAAACCAAAATCAAAAAGAGTGCGAAGGATCCCATAGCGCCAAGTACGATCATATGCCTTCTCGATATCGAAGAAGATGGAGACCAGATGGTTCCTCCGGACAAAAGCATTTCTTATTTTGCTTTCCAGCATTATCAAATTATCGAGAGTGGACCTTCCCTTACGGAAGCCACTCTGAAACAGAGGAATGCATCGGTTCTTTTCTAGCTGATACACGAGACGGGCATTGGCCATACGTTCTAGTGTCTTACAAAGGCAGCTCGTGAGTGCTATCGGTCGATAGCTGAGAGGGTCCTTTGGATCTTTTCCAGGTTTTAGGATGGGAATCACTATGGCTTCTTGCCATTGAGTAGGATACACCTGCTCCCTCCATATTCGGTTGAATAGGTACAGGAGTCTTACTAGTGAATCCTTGTTCAAATGGCGAAGCAATTCATAAGATATTCCATCAGGACCTGGACTAGTATTATGGGCCGATGATAAGGCCCTCTTCAATTCCCACATGTCAAAGTCACAGTTGTATGGTACAGGCTGTCGACACCTGAAGTTGATAGGTGTCCGCTCTAAACGACTCTTAGTTGCCTGAAATACAGGGCTATATGAATCGGAGCTGGACACACTAGCAAATGTTTGGCCAATCAAATTGGCCACATCAACAGGCGACGAATAAATAGCCGACGATGTTTCCAATATCGGAATGGTAAAGTCCCGATAAAGGCCATTCGCGGCTTTCACCTTTCTCCATAACTGTTCACTTGTAGTGGACGATGTTATTGAAGATATATACTGGATCCAAGATTCTCTCTGACTTTGACGTCGAATTCTACGAGCTGACGCTTTTGCACGTTTGAACGCTATGAGATTTTCTGTGGTGGGGTATCTCCTGAAAATACCCCACGCCCTCCTTTGTTCCTTTTTTGCTTGTTGGCAGGAAGAATTCCACCATGGTTTGCACAGCTTCCGAACAGAATAAGATGTTTTCGGAATGGCTTCATCGGCAGCATTTCTAATAGCTTCAATGACGTTGAATACGGCATCATCAACTTCCCTGCTCTGGACCATTGTGCCAGTGATAACCGCTAGCCGTGTGAATTTATCCCAGTCAGCGCGATGAAAATGATATGTGGGAGGGCGATATTGTGCCCTCGCACCATTAACATGCGAGACTAGGAGAGGGAAATGATCACTATTGTATAGATCTCGTTCAACCTCAAGATTCAACATCGGTAGCAGTGTTGGCGAACAAATGGCAAGATCGAGGGAGTGAAATGTCCTCGTGGGTGCATGGAAATACGTTTTCTCGTCGTTGTTAAGCAGACAGAGACAGTGATCAGAGATCAACTGTTCGATCTGCCGCCCACGAGAATTTGTATCATCCTGCCCCCACAGAGGGCTGTGTCCGTTAAAGTCACCGAGCAAAATAAAAGGAGCTGGCAATTGACTGACTAATTGATTCAAATCCACTTGCTTCACAACATCATTGGGTGGTAAATAAACAGAACAGACTGTGACTAAAGAATGGATATGTATCCGTACTGCCACAGCCTGTAATGATGTGTGCAGTGTGACGACATTACTGGGATAAAGATGGGACGTGAAAAGGCATACACCTCCAGTTGGAGATGCATTGCCATCTACATCCCGTCGTACACAATTATAACCACGCACTCGCATTGTCATGGTACTCTTCAGAAAAGTCTCCTGAAGAGCAACACATGCGGGCTGGTACGTGGATACGATGGATTTGAGATCATCGAGTCGAGTCCTCAAACCACGGCAGTTCCATGAAACAAAGGAGACCATTATAAGATTGCATTCACTCCGCCTTCGGAGCTAGGAGTCGAAGGATCTATGTCCATAAAATCCTCCTCCGATGGATGTAATTCGATTGTTTCCGAATCATCCACCGGATGGGGTTTTTTCGAAAAATTAGACATTTTCTTTTTGGGTCTTGCAGAATTCATTTCTCGTTGACGGGATCTTCGACTCTTTGGTCTTTTAGGCGAAGTGCTAGGAGGTCTTGGAGTAACTATTTTCTTTGGAGTTGGAGGGGGAAGAGTTCTTTTCCGCCGTTTCTATTTCAGGATCTGAATATTGTGTCGAACTGTCTTTAAATGTTTTTTTTGCGACACTAGCGTAACTAACTCCTGGGACCGGTGTGCGTGAGGATACGACACGTCGGGCTTCAGGGTAGGACATATTATTTTTAATTTTCAGGGTGGTAATTTCTTTTTCAGTACTCCAATTCGGGCAAGCACGAGAATAAGAAGGATGATCTCCATTGCAGTTAACACAGCGCTCCTTCAGTTTACAGTCTGTACTATCATGGCCTGTCTCCGCACAACGAGCACAGGTAAGTTTACCTCGACAAGTGGTTTTAGAATGGCCATATCGCTGACAATTAAAACAGCGCAGCGGATTTGGAATGTAGGCTCGAACTGGACAGTTGAGATAGGCAGCCTTTACGGCCTGTGGAAGGTCAGGAGTCGAGAAGGTCAGGATGAGGTGCTTTGTATTTAGCACCTGTCCATCCCGCCTAATTGTGATTCGTCTGACTCCACAGACCTTTTGCTCGCGCAAATTCTCAAGAATCTCGTCGGTGTCCACGTTCAACAAATCCGCAGCCGAGATAACGCCACGGGAAAAATTTAAACTGGTGTGTGGAGTGACTGTGATGTCAAAATGGGCCATTTTCTTTAGATTCATAAGAGCTGAAGCTTGATTGGAAGATGTAACTTCGAGGAACAGGTCCCCAGATCGCATCTTCCGAATCGTCTTAACAGCTCCTATGGCACTCGTGATTGCCTTATGAATTAAGAAAGGTGATACGTTAAGAAAATTTTCGTCGTTCTTTTTAATGATGAAAAAACGGGCAGTCAAATACAATTGTTGCTCCACTACGGGAGAATTTGACGGAGATTGGCCTCCGTCGGGGCACAAAGAAAACCCTGGACTTGATGACGGGGTCAAATTCTCGACCCTGTCAGCCCAGGAGAGAGTATTTGATGGCGCTAAAGAAATATTATTTGTCTCCATAGGAGGCGGCAAAACGATATTCTCTTTAGTTGTCATAATATTTTTGGCTACACGGATTCCTTCCAGTTCCATCGGGGCCCCCGCCAGGCCACGAATTCCCACACTTTTCTAACGTGCCAAGTGGAACCGCCGGAGGATTCTTCAAAGCTAGACAACGGGGAAACCCCCATAACGTGCTGCCGGGCACGGTCCAAGGCCGAAGCCAAGGAGGATTTCTCGATATGAACGAGTCCCCGTCGCCTAGCCATCCGCTACCAAGGCCCTCAACCTCTAGGACGTTTTCGGCATAACGTACCTCAAATCCGTCGCCAGCGACGCACGCAACTCTTCCGCCGCATACCCTACCCCGCAAGGGTCCTTTCCACTGCCCAAATAGTATCCCTCGCGGGAGAGGCTACAGGGTGGTACTGAGACCCCTTTGAGCTAAGGGCTAGGTACGCAGCAGATCGGTATTGATACGCCGCCGACCTGTTAATATGTTAATTTTAAAAAAAAGGATTTTTTTTTTAAAGTTTTTAAAACATATCTTTTTAATTTTTTTGGATTTTTCAATTTTTTTGCTTAAACAATGTTATAAAATTAATAGGAAAGCAATAATCGTGGGTTATGTAATTAAAACAGTGATATCTTATCACAAAAACCATAAACAAAAGGAACTCCCCAAAGCAAACAAATGTCCAAAAGAAAAAAAGGGGAGAGGGGAGAGAGGAAAATATAAAGATCACTGGGGTCCCTCGGGAGCGTGAAACCCGTACTCACCTAAAGAAGGTGAGCCCCCTGAGGGGAAAAAAATACTCAAAATTTTAATTAAACATTTAATAACTTCGTCATTTATGAAGATAATCCCACGAAGCTCCTTTTTCCCTGTGTAGAACAATATTATCCGAGATCAGTACGAAAATTGATGCAGAAAATTGAACAAAAATATTTTCATACAATAATGATGTTCGAATTTTCTTTGACTAAAGTTATCTCAGCAGTTTAATATAATTAGATCTATTCCTGCATTTATGGCCAACGTCGAAAAAAGAAGTTTCGCTTCTATCGCGTGGATTTCCACGTTCTTTTTTATTTTCAGACAAAAAATAATTGCAGAATCGGAAAGATCATTTATGTCACCATGATACGGTACAATTTTTTTTACAAAATAATATTTGTGTTTTTTAAGATTTTTTTTTTTTTAAATGAGTCAAAATTGATACGTTTTTACGAAAATAATGTCTAAATTGTTGCGCATGAATTTTTTTGGTTTAAATGAATCGACATTCCGTACTAAAATAGCTCAAACTTTGCTCTTTTAGAATCAATCATTTAAAAAATAAAAATGCCGAAAACCTTTTTTTTTACGATTTTTCAAATAATACTCAAAATTTTAATTAAACATTTAATAACTTCGCCATTTATGAAGATAATCCCACGAAGCTTCTTTTTCAGTGTGTAGAACAATATTATCCGAGATCTGTACGAAAATTGAAAAAATTGCAAAAAATTGCGGATTTTAAAATTGTTTTTTTTTTGTGTGTTTTTCGTCTAATACCCTTTTTGCGAGAATTCATTTAGCTTGACTGTTCGAAATTAACCGGCAAACGACCTTGCAAGAATGAAACGTTGAAAGAGATTAACAGACTGAGAAACTTCTCCAGCAATAACTAAAAAGTAAAAAATAAATTAAAAGTAAAATTTTCTTAAAAAAACAAGCTTTTATTTAAATGCGCTAAAAAGAATAAAATAAATTTTTCTTTCAAAACTTTTTTTTACTATCAACTTAAAACATCATTACTCAATTTATATGATATAAAAGCTAATCGCGAGATTTACTTGTGTAGATAAACAAGTAAATTAAATAACTTGATCTGATTGATTTTTTAATTTTTAAAATTTTCAAACTAAGCAAATACGAGTACTTAAATCTCACGACAAGTTTTTATATCACATAAATTGTGTAATGACGTTATAATTTCATAGTAAAAAAGTTTTAAAGGAAAAGTTTATTTTATTCTTTTTAGCGCATTTAAATAAAAGCTTGTTTTTAAAAAAAATTTTACTTTTCATTTTAAAATTTAAAAAATCCAATCAAAGTACATACATTGATTAAATTTATAATTAAAAAGTGCTAAAATTAGATTTTTCTTTCTCGTGTGCATTCAATTATTCAACAAAATAATTTCTTCTGAATTAACTAACACGGGTCTTAGTTAAAAAATAAAAATTAATTGATTTGAGTTTACATCACTGGAATTAAATGAGGGTATGCAAAAAAATGCAAGATGTTAAAAGAACATTATATAAAAAATACTTTAAAAAATTATTCCCAGAGGTTGAATTAAAATTGAAAGGTTCAAAAAATTTAGTAGATAAAATAATCATCAAAAATATAAAAATAGTTTAAATATATGATAAATTCTTAATAAAATAATTTTTATTGTATAACAAACACCATAAAGATACTTCATACTAATATATATAAAATTCATATTTTATATGCATGTTTTCAGCATAGTATATTAAAATTTGCAGTACATGTACATGGGATGTTCAGAAACTCAATAATTAGTAAATTGCTTCATAGAAGCATTGCTTCTATCTATAATTCAATAAGTAAAAGTCTGGACTCTTTCCCCTACAAAATAAAATTCAGCATATAACACACGGTATAGTTCCAAGACCGAAATGTAGGTGCCGCCATTACAATATGGGCTTAGACCGGAAGTGTGACTGTACGAAACACTGCAGTACGGTCAGAGAGAGTTTGGATCTGGACAAGCGTGCGTTCCCCATTTTCGATGTCCAATCCTGGACTATGTAAACTTTACTTATTTTCACTTATTTTCTCTAAATATTTGTCTTGTAATTGTCTAAGTGTCTGTTCTTTGTAACTGTGCTATCTTATGTCATTAAATATATTAATTTACCCCGAGATTCTATTAATTACTTTTGGTTACCCCAAGTAATGACGTAAGCGGCAGTTACAATTGGCGCCCAAACGTCGGCCCGACCCCAGCTCTCTCTCGCTTCCCCCCCCCCCACAGCCTTAGGGGTGGAAGTGTTTGTCATCCCGACAATAAAAGGATTCGCACCCTGCGAATGAATATTTTCATCCAGAAAACCTGTTAACAGATAAGTGTTGTTTATTCTAAATAATCATGCTCTGTTATTGTGTGTGTGTATAAGATTATTATTATTATTCGTAGTATATATTGTGTGTTACAGGAAAACAACATAATTGAATTTAAAGTTGATATTCATTTGTCAGTTTTCCTAATCTTTTGAAAACGAAATTTTCATTCTATCGGTTGATCTGATTAAAGCTAATTGAAGGTTAATTATTTATGAGTGCATATTTTCTTCCTAATTAAGAATTTTATGCTAATAACACGTATATGGTTTTGTTATCAAGAAATTATTGCAATTCTTATAATAATTTTTTTCTGTTCTTTTTATGCCTAACATAAAAATAATTCTTTTGAAAGTATATATGATTGATTACGAAGTATTACTATATAACATTTGAAACCTTGTATGTTATTGATAAAGTATTTACATTTCCGTTTTTATTTAAAATTTTTGGAAAATATTTTCAAGTACTTCTACTAAGTGTAAACAAGTTTGTACTATTGATAACTTCAGAGTGAATGAATTAAATTATGAATGGTATTTCTATTTAAACGTATTTGAATTGTTTTTTATTAATCCATTTCATGTTAACTGCTGATACTATTTTTGATTAATAATGAATATTATATAAATATTATTATTTTGGTTTTGATGTACTGAATTAGAAGATAGCTGATATTGAAGAATTTGTTTTATTTTAATATCATTAATATTGAATTGTAAATTAATTATCGCATTTTGAAATTAGAGAATTTTATAGTCATTCAGCTAGTGTACATTATAGTATAGAGTATATGATTCTTTTTTTTTACTTGAGGTTTTTGTTATTTCCAAAGTGTTTTCTGATCATTTTTATGATATATGTATTTTTTTTTTTTTTGGCTAAAACTTTGAAAAAGTTTTTTACTTTGATTATGTATAACTTACTTATTAACTTGATTAATATTACTTTGATTACGTATTATGCATGTTATTTTTAAATATATTATCTAGCATAGCTTCAAGGAGGAGAAGATTAACATTAGAACAAAAAGTTGATGTAATTCATGCAGCAGATCATGAAAAGCTTACAAGGAGAGTGCAAGGTCTTGGGATCACGGATTTAGTTCAAATTTTGTAGGATGGTAGATTCAGTTTCCCTGTTGGGATGAAGATATATAGTTATAGGGGCCACTACTAGATATTTGCAGTTGAAGATGCAATTTACTCAAAATACAAAGCAGCAGATGCTTATGCAACAATACTGCACTAATTCGATGCATGAGATGTTTTTTGAAATTATGTTTAATTTTCTTTTATAATAAGTTTCACCATTGTATGGACAGACAATGAGAAGTAAGAAGCTAGTCATATTTTTATACTAATTCTATTAATCAGATAAATGTTTTATTTATTGTTTCCTTTCCCCGTTTATTGTTTCCAGGCACGATTAACGTTTTACATGACAGTGTTCCATTATTAGAACATCAATTTTGAAATTTTCTGAAAATTTTAATTTTATTCATATTGTTTCCTAAAAATTATTTTGAAGACAAAATAAATGGATTATTTTTTTGGAATCGAAGTACTGTTGCTAAAGTAAATAGTCTCTGAAAAAACAATTCTTATGCATTTTTTTTTTTTTTTTTTACTTTTGATCAGGCAAAATTCAAACTTTCATATAAAATTCAAAATTTAAAAAATATTGTTTTTGGTAAAAGTAAAAAAGGATCATTTTAACTATAGACCGCAAGATATCACAAAAAATATGGTTATTTTTTTTACTATTGGGGTTGAAATTTCAATGTTCCAAAAACGGAACATTGGCATGTAAAAGTATACTTTTTAACACAATGCAGTTAGTTTATTTACAGTTCACAAAAGAGTGGGAAAAGATTTCTGAATGCTAAAAACTTATAGTATATGTCCGAAGAAGATATCTATGACTGTTGACTTTCATTTTGGCTCCCTCTCTGAACCTCCCCCCCCCTTCACCCGTTCCTGGACAATCTCAAGGGAATTTCTCAGCTGCAGCAAAACTGCATGTGCATTTGTTGATAGTTAGACGTTGCGTATGTCTTATTTGGAGAGGAATGTCACATAATAAGGTATTATATTATTTACCTATTTTCTGCATATTTTGTGTTTCGTCAGTTAGTGAATATTCATTATGCTGATAAGATGTCGCATTCAAAGCCATTCCAGACTGTAGGGCTTTGGAATATTTTTATGCACTGTCAGATGATGAAGAACCTTCTGATATTTGTCAGTTGCCCCGAAAAGAAAGTGGGTGTTTAACTGACGAGGAAGATATTGATGAAGGTACTTTTTAGTCTGTTCTACCAGCAAATGTTTGCAGCAAAATCGAAATTTCTACGAGCATAGATGATGAAATATCTCATGAAGGCATGTTTGATCCTGAAGAATCTTCAACCTCAAAGGGAATGCTAAATTTGAAGAAAAAACTCAAGTCAAATGAAAGAAATGTTGAACTTCATTGGAGAAAAAAGGTAAATGTTAACAAAATGTTAAAAACTAGCAACTCTGAAAATATATGTGAAAAGTTTCCCGAGTTATTTACCTTGTCTCCAATCTTATAAAAATGTATAATGAGGAAATGGGGGGTGTCGATTTACTAGACAAACTTCTTGGAACATACAGACTTCTGTTTAGAAACAAAAAATGGTATTGGAATCTATTTAGCAATGCACTAAACATGGCTGTTGTGGTTGGATAGATATTACATTTACATTTGCACAAAGGTACTAAAGCAGAGAACAATCCCATCTCAATTTCCGCAGAGAAATAACTAAGTTTGCTTCGCAAGAAACCGAAAATTCACCCTGTTTCAAGACCTCCCACTCATAGCTCTAAATCTTTGAGACAGATGCTCTCATTATCTTCTTCCATTAACATAAGGAGGTTGTGCTGTATGTCAGAAAAACACAACGAAAAAATGCCTAGAGTGCGAAAAAAGATTGCATGAGAAATATTTTCCTAACTATTACGGACAGTAAAAAGAGTTTAGGACATAAAAAAGCACACAATAATATATTTTGTCTCTATTTCTCATTTTAAAGAATTTTGGTAAGTCTGTATTTTTCTAGGCTTTTTTTTTTTTTTTTTTTGCTTTATTATACTATTAGCTTTGAGAATTTTGATATGAAGGTTATTTGTGTATTTCTTTGTCCTACTGATGTTTTCCTTTATTGAGTGTATTTCTAATAAGTGATTGTAATTTTCTGTAAATGTATAAATTCCTGTTTGTAAATTATATATTCAGCTTAATCTGTTTTATTTTGGAATTATATTTAAAAGTTTACTTCAGAGGTGGTGCCAGCAGGGGGCACCCATCAAGGTACATTTAAAAAACTCTGCAGGGCGAAAAAATGACAGTTTTTCTCAATCACATGCAAATATTTTTAGTCCTTTTACCCCATTCTAATTTTTAGATTTTTAAGGACCATTTCAATTGTTTGTAGGGTATCATGCTCTTCCTCCCTAAAACGGAGAATGATGAAACCCCTTGGGGAAATGTTTAATGATGCCTCTGGTTAAGATATTATTTCTTAAAAATTTATATAATAATTGATTTTTGAATTAAAATGCCATTGGTCATACTTTTAAAAAACATGTGAAAAAACTAATTGGTACTCACCAATATTCCATTTTTGAAACATGCTAAAAATCTTTTTAAAAAAAAAATTTTTTTTTTTCTTTATAGGTTTTATGTTTCAATTTTAATTTGATTCTTATCAAAATTTACTTTTTGTTACTAAAGTGTGTGTTTAAAAGGTTAATTAGCAGTTAAAAAGCTTTTATCCTGATCTTCTTGCAAAATGCTTTTATTGTATTTTATAATAAATATTATTATGTAATATGAAAGATAATGACAATAAAACTCTTATAAGGTTTCTATTCATTAAAGACATTTTATTTCCAATTTATTTAAACTCCATTATGTATCTTTATATGTAAAAATAAACATAAAAGGGAAAAAAAGTTATATTAACCCTTAACAGACTCAAACGCAGCTCCTAACCATGAGGAACACCGATCCATTGCTGCTACACTAAACCCATTAAGTGTAATTGTCTGCTGCAGAACTGAATTTAATGAGTGAATTGCATCTTCAATAGCAAATATCTAAAAAATTATTGAGTAGTGGCCCCTATAACCAAATATCTTCCTCAACAGGGAAACTAAATCTACCATCCTGCAAAATTTGAACTAAATCCATGACCCCCAAGACCTTGCACTCTCTTTGTTAATTTAAAAATTTGGGCAGAAATTTGAAATAAATAGAAATCAAGTAAGTCATGCGCTAAAGGAGAGATAAAAAAAAACAATACAAGAGGATTTCTAAATCAAATAAGCATTCCAAGAATATAAAATTTCAAAAAAATGAAGCATGTGAAATTGATTAAGTAGCTTTCAAATAAACTCCAATGACTATTCTACTTATTTATAAATAATTAATTTAGAGCTTGATACAACCTGGATATTTAATTCAGTTTTTTTCAGTAAGTACTCTCTAAAGAAGGGATACCTACCTCTCTTTAAGGGACAAAATGTCTGGTCTGGTGCATGTCTTTTATTGGGAAATACTCCTAAATTAAACTCAGTGGTGCACGAGCAGATGTTCTGGTCAGATGATCAATCTGAAGCAAAATCCCTAGTGTTTAGTTTCCAAGCAAGCTTGGTACTCATTTATCGACCCACTGAAGGGATGACAGGCTGAGTTCACCTAGCCCAGCCCTAGGTTTGAATCCCAGATCTGTGGCAAGGAAGCGTGATACCCTACCACTCAGCCACAGGGAAAATACTACATGTTCTATTTAAATGTTGAATTATAAAATACATTACATAAAAAAATACAGCATAATTTTACCTTTTATTTAAAAACAAAAGATAAAAAAATTAATTTGACTATTATTATCATTATACAGACACAATAAATAATTCTCTAATATAGTAGACAAACGAAAACCAAAATATAAAAAATTAGCAGTTTGTATATTCGCCTCAAACTCAAAAACATAATCATGCACTTGTAACAAATTCAAGACTAAACTGTTTATTAATTTATTTTTTTAAAAAACAAATATTATGTTTCACATAATCATTCAGCAGGAATAAAGTCAAAATGAGCCTTGCATGTAACACTTCACAAATCATATCACACACACATTCAAGGTTATCAGCAAATCTTTACATAAAATAAAATTAAAATCAAATTTTTTCCATAAAATCAACATGGAAAAGAACTTACTTTATGAAACTAACAGTACTTCAAATTAAACTTTGTATGGAGTTTAAGCAGAACATTGATGAATTTGACACACAAAGTAACAGAACAGTAATTATAGGAAGTCGGAAGGATCTAGAAATCTGTACCTGGGGTCAAAAACAAACAAAAAATTTAAATCTTTAGTCAAAAAAGATTGTCATAGTAATTTTTTACAAAGCATGAAAACTACAATACATTTTTTATCAACCAATTGATTTTTGACAGGCATGTGTCTGATTTTCCTATAACTTATTTAGCATCTATATAAATGTTTCATATGATTTTTTTACATAGCTGTTTCCTAACCTAGTCATTATCAGTTTGTTGTAAATGCAATGAGTAAAATGAATGTTATTGCTGTATAACAGTGGAATTCAACAGAAGCCTCCCAACAAGAACTGGCTTTGTATCACAAAAATTTTCAGTATTATTTTAAAAATTCTGACAAGACACATCTTTAGACACCGAAAATTAGGGTGAAAATATTATCCAGAACATTGACATTCTAACAAACTTTTTCCTAATAAGGAGTTTCTCTACAGTAAGCAGAAGAACTTATTAAATTTTCATGAAATTTTTTATTAGAAATTCTCACAATTAGGAAATTTTTAGTTGATAACCCTAAATATAAAAAGAACTAAACTAAATACAAAAATATATTACTGATAAAAATTTAAATCCAAAAAGAGGTTACTTTACATTTTAAATTTGTATGTCATTACACTAAATGCCACATTATTATTTTGATACAAAACCATACTAATTAAGCCTATGTGAATACTTGAATGTGAAAACACTAAATCTTTCTGGAAAAATATTATTATCCACAACCAAAGTAAACAATATGATGGGAAAGCTTTTTTTTTATCAGTTTAAATAAAGAACTGAAAAAATGTGAAGTAATTTTCTGTTAAAACCATATAATTCTTTTTTTTTTATTAGCTAAATTGCTCTTTTGGGCTCTTTTTTTTTTACACAGAGGACCCCAAATGTCTTGTCTCATAGACCACTTGCCATGTTTCTGGCTTGAGGTAGGCCTCCTATAATATTGAATTTTTCTATTACCTAATATTGAATTTTTGTAAACTCATCAACTTGAAATGTGTTTTTGATAGCTGGTACAGTGATACATAAGATTTATATTTCTAACTGTAGTGAGGTGTAGTGTGAAAAACTTAAAAAACACATGTTAATTTTAAACATTTATTTCTTAAATTAAAATTAGAATTTAGTATGTTACATGAAATAACTGAACAGAAAAATACTTTTGATGGGAGGGATTAATCTGATGTTTTTTATAGCAATCTTTCAACATTTAACATCACTTTAATTTGGTTTAATCTTAAATCTTTTCAGTTAATATTTAATCTATTTTTTTTTTCTTCTTTTAAGTTGTGAAATTAGAAACATGCTAAAAATTTCTATACACTAGGGTATAAGAATGGAAAAGCAATTAAAAACTTTCTCACAACATTCTGCAATATGGGAATATGGGATAAGCAAGAATTGTCTTTTTTTTTAAGCAAAAAATTACTATTATCTGTTTCTATAACGTCTTTATATGACTATAATAATACCACTGCAGTATTACCATATAGTCAAAACCTACTCTTACATCTAGTTTCGAAACCTGAACAGAGGGCATTCATATGTTAAACGTAGGTTGAAACATTTTTTGGGGGGCAGCTTGAATAATTAAATATCATGTAAATAGGTAATATCTGTGTATGCCAGTGCCAATTTAATCTAATTTTGGGTCCTGGGTGCAGAAGATGTACAGGGCCCCTTGGCACCAGCAGATCAAAATTTATTACCAGAAAACCTGATTAAATCCAGCTAATTTGGGCGCCTTCGAGCCTTTCCCATCCCCCTGGGCATCTGCCTCAAGCACCCAATAGATAAACTGGCACTGGTGTATACGGATTATTCTATTCAATGAAAGCCAAAATTAAAGGCATGACCTGCAAAAATGAGTGCCCCAATTTATACTTCATGGGCCCCAATTTCTTTTTTCGCTGTCATGGACCCTCTTGCAGGTCATCGTCAACTCCTAGGGTTTGATAAAGACCACTTTGAGAATGTTTCAGACAAAGTCAATAGAAAAACTTCCAATTTTCTCAATTTTGTAACGACTAGTATAGTGAGATGTCAAGGAATTAGAATAATTATTGCCAAAAAAGAAAAACCTAGTCTAATTATAATAACATTTAACACTGAGAAAATAACAGAACAGTTAACCAGAAAAATATCACACTTCATTAATTTAATATCGAGTTTTTTCAGTAATTGGTTATAGAAACTACAGGTTGGTGACAGTTTTTCCAGAGTTCACACCAACGCAAACACTAGTGATATTATCATTCTGCAATTGTTTGGGGATTAACATTTGTCAGTCACTGACACCATGACATAGAAGTTAGTTCCTTAGCTCCACAATAAATAAAGAGTAAGGCATTTGTAAACAGAATCCTAAATCACAATAACTAATTCATCACATGAAGACTAGCATTACACCAATAGATAACATTATTAAACCTCCAGTAACACTTCTTGCCCCCTTCTATCTATCTGCAAGACATGACTGTTTGTTCAAAAGAGTTAAGGTAAACTTTCCTTCTAAGGAAAAGAAACTTATAGCATCTTTTTTGACAATTAGTGACTTTCAGATTTTCATCATTGTAGCAAAATGATAGATAAATCTAGCTAACAGTAAAGCAAGAAGAAAATTTAAGTAAAATTAACAATACTATGAAATAATGCTCCTTATTCAGCCTGTATAGGCCACAATATTAAAAAACAAAGCCACATAATACCAATGTTAGAAATCAGTATAAGCCAAAATCTGGTATGTTTTCTGTGTTGTGGTACTTGATTTCATTGTTTGTATAACTGACAAGTACCATTTTTCCCTCTTTTGAGTTTCATTTTGATGTAGAGCAGAAGAGAAATGCACAAATACAGATAATGTGTATATATATCAAGAATATATATTCCTAGGATAATTTTTTTCAATTTTAGAACATTTGTAAATTGAAATAATTAAAAATATTCATTTATAAAAATTATTCTTTTTAAAACTCACATATTCAGGGGTTTTTTTTTTAATTAAGATAGTTAAAACAACTAAATAAAATCTAACATACACAAACCTTTTTTTCTTTTCTTTTTTACTTTTGCACTGTAAAGCCCATATTATATTTGATATTCCCTGCATGTTGGCATCTGGGAGAAGATACTTCTAACAAATTGCATTCCTGTAAGGAACAGTGTTCACTCCAAGCAAAATTTGTGTTGACTACTTTTCCTCCTTCTCTTTAGATTTAAAACTAGTGCTTTGTGTTCTATTCTGTTTTACCAACATTAACCATCAATAACAGAAAGACTGCCACCCATCCAGTACAGTGATCAGTGATGATGACTGCTGTGCAGAAGGGTCTTGGTTCAAATTCCAGAGAAGGCATGGAGACTTGTAGATGCATGGTGCCACTCAAAAAAGCTGTCAAGTCCCAAGTCCTCTCATGAGAATGGCGGAAGAGGAAGAGATGTGGGAGGCATTTGACTACCTGCAGGGTATTCTCCCTCAAAACTGGGGTGGAACCAAGCTAAATCCTACTGTCACCTGTATGGTGCTCAAAAGTGAGTGAGTGAGTGAATATTAATGTCCCACTGTTCAGCTACACGAGGGCTTTTGGGAACGATCCGCATAATTTTGAACCATGGTCAAGTGATGCGGACAACACCTGAGCTGGCACCCCCCCCCCTCCTAACTACCACGGTAGCCATCGGATCATGGCTAGCGTGTCATGAATTCGATCCCAGTACCTCTAAAGACTCGCCATGTAGGGGAGCGATGCACCTTAAATCTGTCGAGAGCTCAAACGTTTCCCATTGGTGTGGTGTGGTAGTTAGGAGAGGGGGTGCCAGCTCAGGTGTCGTCCGCATCACTTGACCATGGTTCAAAATTACGCCGACCGTCGCCCAAAGCACTCGTGTTGCTAAGACAGTGCGACATTAATTTTCACTCACTCACTCCTAACAACCACACCACACCAACGGGGGGGGGACGTTTGAGCTCTCGACAGATTTAACGTGCATCGCTCCCCTACACAGCAGGTCTTCAGTGATACTGGGATCGAACTCATGACACGCTAGCCATGATCCGATGCCTAGACCACTTGGCTACCGCGGCCACTGTATGGTGTTCAAAGCTATGGCTAACGACAAGTGTACAATTTATAAATACTAAATAAATATCATAAATATAATATACTAAATAAATATCATGTTGATTATAAACATGTTCTCTCTTCATAGAAAAAATTAATTTTACTCAAAAGAATTCAGAATTATCAAATAATTTACAGCACTCAATTTCAATTGTTTTATAATATAAGCCCATAAAAATGTAACAACAATAAAAATTTTAAATAAAATCTTTATATCCCCACCTAGCTCTCATGTACTAGTTCATTAAAAAACTAGCAATGGTAAACAATTTTAAAAAAAATCAATTTAAAAATTAATGAAATGCATAGAGATATATAAGTATATTATAAATCATTAAAAAATAATTTTACAATTATAGAACTTCAGTTCTGAACTAACAAATACAGCATAACTTTTAACCTAAAATCAAGGTTATATATCTATTAGGGATTGCAATACCGGTAAACCGGGATACCGAATACTGGTATTTTGAGCCATTTGAACAATTTCGAAATACCGGTATTCACAAGTTTAAATACTGGTTTTTCAGTATTTACTAAAAAAATTTTCAATTGTTTCTCTTATGTTCAGGGATCACCAACATAGCAAAATATACGTCTTTGTGTTTATGTTATAAGTGTTAATTATTGAACCATGGTTAAAATATATTATAAATGAAATAATTTTATGTCCATTTCAGAAGGAAAAGATATTAAACGTCTTTATTCCACTCATTCTGTTGTTCTTAACTTTATTTTTCTTAGCTGGCTCTACAGTTTGAGGGCAACTCATTAAATTGATCATCTGATTTTTTCCATTGCCAGGTACAACAAAATAAAAGACTATTAATCTGAACTTTAAAATATAGACATATATAAATCATTTCACTGACAAAAATAACTAAATACACTACTCCTAACTAAGTTCTCATTGAAAAAGGAATAACATATCCAAGCTCATCTGCCTTCCTTCATCCATCAACACATGTTGCTAAAATGTTTCCCTAATGGGCGAAATTAATTCGACTGTAAATACAAAGTTGCATCATACAATCAAGAGAATTTATAAAAATATCTGAATCCTCCACACAAGATCAAAACTGTCCTATTACACCTCAGAGTGATACTGCACTTGCACAGGATTCATAGTCTGATATTCGTATCTGAGAAACCAAGGTTGTCCCTATGAAGAAAATGCATAATATTTCGATATTTCTACATTGGTGAGTTTGTTATTCACATTGTATCATACTTTCGGTTTCAACATGTGTTTTTCAGATTCATTATATATATATACATACTCATAAATAATATAACCCATAATAAAGAATAAGAATAACTTTAAAGAACAAAAAAAAATCAGTTGATGATCTTCGACTTGGTTTCATTATTTATATGATGAAAAGAATCTGATGGCAAAATGTAAAAAATATTCTAGAGTTAAGAAGAAAAGAGACTAACCAAATCAAATTTGATCAAGTTTATAGTAAATTTTCCAAACATTTTTTACCCACAAACCAATCCACCATTTAGAAGAATTCAATACAATTATTGAAGATGATGATGACGCTAATGTCAATAGTGAAAAGGAACTGTCTCTTGAACAAAAATTAGAATTAGCAATAGCTAAAAAAATTTCAACAAACCAAAATACAGTACAGAAATCAGCTATATCAAAAATCAACCGACGTGAAATCGATTGATTTGAAAATGAGGGATTTAGATGTAAATACTTGGAAAAAGTATATCGTGCATTGTTAACAGTACCACCAACTAGCATAGATGCCGAAAGAGAATTTTCGACAGCTGGTAATTTTTACACAAAATTATGATCCAGGCTTAATGACAGTACAATTGATGCAATGTTTTTTTAAGGAACACTTTTCAAAAATTTAACATTTAAAACATTAAGAACATTACAAAAATTTATAATAGTACCCCAGACTGAATAGTGATATTTGCACTTTTTTGTGATTTAAATAAAGAAGTTGTTCCTTTATTTATTTATTTTTTTAGATTCTTTATATACTGTTATAATTTATAAGTTACAAATTATTTATTTCTTGTGATATTTACACTCTCTAATAAAACTGGCAAGTAAAACAAAGAAACACCTGAGTTTTTTTTTTTTTTTTTTCTTTTTCTAAAATTTCTAATACCGGTATTAAAACCGGTATCCTGGTATTAAGTTCTAAGAAATACTGAATACTGGTATTGAACTTTTGCTCCAATATTGCAATCTCTAATATCTATATAGTTCGGATATTATTTCACAAGATAATGGAAGCACAAAAACAGATATTAATTCTATGTAGATCAAAATTTTACCTCTAACCATTAATTCTAAATTTTAACCAAAATTTTGAAGACTGTAAAAAAGGATAAACATATAATAAAAAACAGGAGATTTGCCAAACACTTTAAAACAAGATTTGCTAATTAATTTCATCACCAATGCTTCTATATATAATGCTTTTTTTTTTTTTTTTTTTGCTAAACTATAGCATTAGTTAAGTATCAAGTAAACATAGTAAGCATTGAAGTGGGAGGAATATGAACTGTACTAATTATGGCCTAAATCAGGGTAGGCAACTAAGAGTCCTGCTTTGAACTGAGATTTCTTTCCCATGCATAATCAGATTCATCTTTTATTTTCACTATTAGGAAAATAGAATTTCTTTATTAGAAAGCAAAATAACTAAAAATGTTTCTACTAAGAGATCATCTGCAGAGTTTGGAGGACAAGGTCACAAGATTGTAAGAAAAAATTGAGCATAAATTCATTTTGTTGTATTATCCCATTGTTGCATATGTTGATACAGCACCTGGGGAGCTAAAGTTTCAACTTATTGACTTGAAGTCAGATCACAGTGTGCAGGAAATGTTTAATGCTATGGCATTTACTTTTACAAATTTTAGTCAGCTGAAAAATTTTAATGTATGAAGAAATTTGCTGTAGAATTGTTCTTTATATTTTAGTTGACATATATTTGTGTGAACACAGTTTTTCTTGCATGAAGAACAACAAGAGTAAATATAGATGCAAGTACAACAAGATGACATATACTTGCAGGCTGTTATAAGAATTTAAACAAGCAATCTCACTCGTTATTTTAAAAAAATTGTAGAAAAGTTATTAAGGGTACATTTGTCTTATTAAACTGATTCTAAAATTAAATGAGGATGGAGCTCTAGATAATAAGCAATTAGCACAGTAAATAAATTGAATAGAACTGCCATTAATTTTTACTAATATTTATTATTTTTTACAATGGATGCTAAAATTTTAAAAAGGTGCAGCCCTTTGGTATCCTCTGCTCCCACAATATGAAGTGTGAGCCGAAACAAGCTGCCTATCCCTGGCTTAAATGATTATTTGTGGTACTAGGCACAACAAATTATCCTTAAAGAAAAAAAAATATGTTGCAGAAATTTAACTACCAAATCAAAAATGTAATAATAAACAAATTTATACAATAAAGTTCTCAGGAATCTAGTTTTATGTACTATTTTGTTAAATGTCCAACAGAAAAATTTAATTTTCAATAATTTTTAACATTTAATTTTCACAAACATGTTTTATTGTTTTGAAGAAACAAAGGACAATGTAATCAGAAGTATCCAAGGTGGCTCATTTCATTCTATATACAATAAATTCGAAGTACTATATTAAATTACAGGCTCACATTAGTTGTTGTTTTTCTAATCACTCTGTTAAATGGTCTCAGACTAGATAATTACTATGGAATGCAGATCTAAAGCTTTAGATTCAAGGGGAAGACACACACAACTCTTCTTTAAATATGGCTTTTGCAAAAAAGAAATCCTGTCATTAAAATATTTTTTGAGTGTTTATATTTTGTTTAGGTGATTTCACTAAAAAAATCCTTCATATACAACATACAATTTTACAAGCTTTTTAAAAAGTATTAAAAAAATGTAAAAAATGAACATCAAGTGCATTTGTACACTACATACAACTCCATCAGATTAGGAAGGGGAAAAAACTTCTAAAAAATTGAAGCCCATTACAAGAACACGCAACCCTACAAAATAGGATGTCAATGAACTAATGAAATTTCTAAGATCTCTTGCATACCTCTCTCATTTAATCAAACACTTTATTGGATAAAATCGTAAGAAGTTACAATTTACATATATAAATATTCAAGGTTTGTTTTTTCAGGAAACATGGAAATATCACACATAAAAACCTTTTACATTCATTTTTAATTACAAAACACAAAAGTGCTAGTTTTATTTTAATATAAACATGAGAGAACAGTTTTTAAATAGAACCAATCAGACATCCATATTTAAACAAGTTCATCTATGTATATCATCTTCATTGTATTTAAAAAGTTGTATTATTACCTGTCTTAAAATTCTTTTTTTGTTCAAACGATTGAATTTGTAATTTATAAAACGATACAGCGTAAGCAATAAAAATCACCCTCAGAACAAATTATGCAACCAAATAACCAATCTTCTTTGTATCATTTTTTCTTATATATTTAGCATTTTCATTCAATATTTTACAACCAGATAAGTGAGTTATTAAAAAGAAAAACCGGAACAATAATACATATTATTTACTTTTTGATACATCTGTTTTTCACTTTTGTGATGCATTAGATAATAAAATTCTATTTCCCCCTCAGAATCTGATTGTTTAACAAATTAGTAACATACAATGTGTTTAATTTTATACAAAGACACAAAAATTTATGATTCAATACTATACATTCCTATTATTAAATAAAAGTTTTCATACTCTTAATGGAAGCATATACAAATATTTTAATAAGTCATAGCTTATAACATCTCACCTAAGCATCAATAAATTTAATTTTCTAAAATATTGAACATTCTTTCTTAAAACTAAAAATTTCTCACTGATTATTAAAAGCTATTTATAGTTAAGATATATTAATAATAAAGTAATTTTAAGGTAAGTGACAGAGAGGACAGTGAAGTAAACCAACCTTTTTACTTGATTTTGAAGTATATCTTCGATATCAAGACTTCGATATTGAAAAAGAAAAATTGCAGTCTCATACGATAATTAGTACATATTTTTAAAACTCCGCAAGTATTCAAATTAGTCATATTAATTTAGCTCAAAAATGTACCATTCTGGATACTTCAAAAGACAATAAAAACAATGTAAACAAAATAAATTACATTGTACAACTATACTTTTAAATCAATTATTCATTCATGTGTGAGATTAAATAGTCTAATAAAATATGGATCTAACAAAGCCGAGTACTTTCTAAATATTGTGTGTTAATAACCCAGAAAAACATCCATAATTATTATAACAACTATTATATGTATATACATTTATTGACATGATTTTTATTACATCAACACGAACATGACAGATGAAAAATTTCAAAGATCACCCGTTCATAATTAGAAAGAAAGAACTTCATATTTCTATTCTACTTACATTTCTTTCATCAGTTCGATCAAAGCAATATATGACTCAAAATAACTGATATTTAAATATAACTTTTAACATTTTTATATAAATATTTTTCACCCGGACGTAAACAGAAACCTGCGAGTGATGTGTAGTGGTTGTTATTTTTTTCCCCTTTACGTTACGGTTCCCGTTTTCATTTCTCAAGTTTGACACCTTCAAAAGAACACGATATTTTTCTAAATTGTATGATTGTATGAAACTATTTTCTAAACAAGGACCGAATTCCCGGCTTGTCTTATATCCCAGAATTATTTACTAACTTATTTTTACAACATTTTCCTTAACAAAAAGGAAATGTTGAAAGTTGGTGCCTGCTCAGGTGTAGTCCTCGTCACTTAACCACGGTTCAAAATTACGAGGCTCGTCTCTAAAAGCCCTCGAGTAGTTGAATTGTGCGACGTTAGTACTCACTCTCTCCCTATGATATATCTACTGTAATGAAACAATTGGCTTGATTTACTCCACTGTAAAAACATAAATCATTAGTAAAAATCAAAAATGAATATAGGTTGACCATTACTATGATGATGAGTTGATACTTTCCTGGTGTAGTTTTAAAAGGGGAAAATAGCTCACGTTTCTGCAATATCAGAAGGCAACCAGAAGGTTATCGCTAATGAGTATATAAGACTATTTCTTAATTAGTTTTAACTGAGATATAGAGGATAAAAATACGAATGATACCTTATAGAACTGTATACTATAGTTTTTTGTCAATGCTGAAATGTAATATACACACCTAATTTTTTTGGGTACAAAAACTTTATGATGTAACTTTTATCCTAATCATTCGTGATTTTAACGTTATTGGCTGCTCTAGAAAGGAAAAGAGTTTACAACTATTCGAAATAACAGCTACAAAGCATTGGAAAAAGGACATGATTGTTAAATTTACATACGATTGGGTTATAGTAATTCTTTTAAATAGAAAAAATCAAATTTTTGATACAGCTATTTACACTGAAAGCCACACAAAATAAAACACCAAGAAGGACCAGAGATAACACAGCGAAATTTATTTGTCAGATAACATGTTGTACAAAGATAAAACAATAAAAATTACAGCCTCTTGTGACGTGTGGATGATGACAAAATCAATAATTAGTGTAGTCGCCATTGTTAGATATAACCGCTGCTATGCATCTCGGCATAGAACCAAAGGGGCTTTGACTGTGTTTCTATAGAAAATGCTTATGGGCTATATAGACCTCAAGTGAGAACCAGTTGGTGATTTGAGAAAACTTTGTTGGTTGAGTGATTTCAAGTGGATCTGAATTGGTGAGATCGTTTCTCATTAAGTTTTTTTCTTTTTTTGAAAGTTGTTTAGTATAACTTTTCATCTAACTTTGGAGAAATTTTTCTTAATTTTAGAACTTACACAAGTTAGTGTATTAAGTCAAAATAGAGTATTGGAGTAGGGTAGAAAAAATGGGTGATTTTTCTCACCCAGAAAATAAAATGGAGGTGGAGACAACAAGTACTGGCTTACCATTAAATAAATATAGATCTAATTTAACTGATATGGAATTGTTGGCCAGGTTTGAGGAAAGGTTGGATTTAAATACGAGCCCGAATATTACAATTTTCTTAAAATCGGAGAATAATTTTCAGAGTGGTAATCCGCTTAAATTAAAAGAAATAATAATGAAAGCTTTCACAATTAAGAAAAGTATTCAGAGTATAAGCAAAACAAGAAATTCAGAAATCATAATCAAAACAAATAGCTGCGTGACCGCCAAAGAAGCATTAAAAATTAAAGAAATTAATGGATTTAAAATAAGTTCTAGATTATCCTTTATTGGCTTAAGTAGTAGTTACATTTTGCAGGGAATTGACACAGAATACACAATAGATGACATAAAATCGGAACTAGAAAATAATAATTACGCAATTTTGGATATTCAAGGGTTCACTAAAAAAACAGAATCTGGATTCAAACCTATCAAAACAATTAAAATAACCCAAATAGGATGCACGATCCCTGAAAGAGCATCAATAGGGTTTGAAATGTTTAGAACTAGAGTTTTTTTCGAAACACCTAAACAATGCACTAAATGTTGGAAATTTGGTCACATAAATAAATATTGTAGAAGCTCAATTAAATGCCGTGCATGCTCACTAAACCACTCTGAAAACGAGTGTAAAGAAATAAATACAAAAAAATGTAGCTGTTGAGGAGAAAACCATGAAGCTAACGATAAAAGTTGTAAAAAATATCAAGAGGAAGTCGAAATCTTAAAAATTAAAAATAAGCAACAAATCTCGAGAAACGAAGCAGTCGAAAAGTTCTATAAAGAAAAAAAAACCTCATTCTCGGCCATAACTTATAATAAACAAACTGAGAAGATAGAAACTCTAGAAAAAAAGTTTCAAGAATTAAAATTAAAATTGGAAGAAAATAACAACATATTTGAAAAGAAATTAGAACAAATTGTACAACGTTTTACGGCAGAACTAAATGTGATGGTAACTCAAATAAATTTAAAATCTTCATCCTTGATGAACACTATGGAATCTTCGTTAAAAAAAATTGCATCCAATATAACAGTTTCACAAGATGACGATTTTCGAATTAATAGAAAAATAAATGAAAAATCAAAAAGACTAAAGAACATATCAGAAAAGAGAGAAAATAATTTAGAAAGTATAGTAGAAAAAAATAAAATTTAGATAAATATACAAAATTTCTTATATTCTCAACAACAAAAAAATCAATATTAATCGGCTTTCTTTTTTGAACATTTGAACTAATTCGTAGTATTGCACATTTTTCCCATTTAAATCAGGAATATAATCTAATGGAACGCACGTGGAATAAAAAAAAAAGATCAGATATTCTATTCACGCCAATTTTTCAAAAAGCAAGCATTTTAATAATCCAAGAAACTTGGCTACACCCAAATGATAATTTAACAATTTCCAATAAGAATATATTCCGAATCGATAGAGAAATCAGAAGAGGAGGAGGATTAATGATAGTTTTAAACAAAGATATTAGCGCAATAAAAATATTCTCAGAAATTAGCGAAGACTTAGAAATTTTAATAGTCAAAGTTCAGATAGATACAGTTCCTATCACAATTTTTAATATTTACATCCCACCGGGTAACTTTAAAAAGACGACAGTTTATCAAAAATAGCATCATATATAGGTAATCATAGTTTGATATTGGGAGATTTCAACGCATCTCATAAAATATGGGGTTCAAAAAATTCAAATACGTCTGGGAAGAAGATTTTTGATTGGATTATTGAAAATGACTTAATATTATTAAACGATAAAAGCCCAACTTATCTCCATTCATTGGGAATTTTTACATCTATAGATCTTTCATTATCATCTATAAATTTAAATTATGATATGTCGTGGACCACAAGTACCGATAATTTTGGAAGTGTGATCATTTCCCTATTATTATTAATTACAAAAGAACAAACAGTTCAACAACAAATAATTTTAGACAAAAAACGAATTGGAACAAATTTATTAATCTTATTCAACAAAAGCTAAATTTAAATGAAAATATAAATATAGATATTATAGAAGAAATTAGAAAAGCCCAAATCTTATCTCAGGAATCACAAATAAAACAGATCAATTGAAGAGCTCCATGGTGGACAGCAGCATACGGGTATTTAAGAGCAAAAAAAAAAATTCCTTAAGAAAGCAAGAAAATACTTTAAAGAAGAAGACTGGATAAAATACAAAGAAATAAGTGCAAAACTTAAGCGAACTATCAAAACCTGTAAAGAAAATTTTTGGTACAAGACATGTGAAAAAATCTCTTCTCCTAAAATTCTTTTTAAAATAATCCGGATAATCAAAAATAGAACAAATTCGAACTATTCTTCATTTAACATTATTGAGAATAATGGAATCATACTAACAAAAGAACACAATCCCAAGCAAATTGTTTTTTAAAATATTACGCAAAACAAAACAATGATAGTATCCAAAATACTTTTATTCTGGACAATAGCCAAGATATTAATAAACCGTTCTCTTTAAAAGAATTAAAAATAGCAATATCTCATCAAAAAAACAGCAGTCCAAGGCATGATAGAATTTTTATCCAAACAATCAAAAACCTCCCCATCCAAGCAATAAATCTTCTCCTGAAATCTTTTAATGACGTTTGGTCTTCTAGTCAAATTCCAAAAGATTGGACTCACACAATTATTTTACCATTCATAAAACCTCCCAAAAATCCCAAGGAAATAGCGTCATATCGCTCAATTTCACTTACCTCAGTAGTTGCCAAATTAATAGAAAGAATGATCCTACACAGAATGTTAGATTTCAGCTTTCAAAATAAAATTTTTCACGTAAATCATCATGGTTTTTACTCTCACAGAAGCAGTATTAATAAGGTTCCTCAACTACAACATGATATTATACTGGCTAGAGAACGTAAGGAATATTTTATTCTAGTAGCATTAGATATTAAATCAGCATATGACTCAGTGTGGCCAAGTGGTCTAGTTTCTAAATTAAAAAAAGTCGGATATTCAGGTAAATTGCTAAGATGGGTTCAAAATTTCTTACATCAAAGAACAATTCAAATTAAATGGCGGAACAATTTTTCGAAAATCATCAAAAACAATTATGGTGTACCTCAGGGTTGAATCTTGAGCTCTTTTCTATTTATGATTTATATGGCAGACATTTTTGAAATTCAACACGACAGCCATCTTCTGGTTTATGCACAGATGACATTTTCTTATATAATAGCGGCACAAATTGGAACAAAACAATAAACGAATTACAAGTATCTTTAAATAATATTTCAGCCTGGTGTAAAAAACGGAAATTGTCCACCTCTCTAGAAAAAAGCAGTTTAATCAACTTTTTCAGAAAAAGAAGCACAATACCTTCTATACTTAAAATATGTGATAAACCTATTCCCGAAGTAAAGTGTCTTAAAATCCTAGGTATAATCTTCGACCCCAATATCACTTGGAAAAAACATATTATTTACCTCCGACAGAAAGGATTTAAATATTTAAATGCAATCAAAGCATTATCGTCCCCTAACATATGAACAAGAACTGATATTCTTTTAAATATTATTAATGCCACAATCCATTCTATTTTTGACTATGGAAGTCAACTTTTTTCCTTTTCAAGCAATAGCAATAGACAGAATCTAGAACCAATTTACAATGCTGCATTACGTTTAGCCCTAGGTCTCCCAAGAAACACTCCGCTAGACGTATTAAGAGCGGAAACTATGAATGGCAGTATCAATAATCGACATAATTTCCTTTGTCAAAAATTTATTATTAAACAAATAGCTTTAAAAGACTGGTCACCAAATGCAAGGTTATTTTGGGATATAAATAATAATTTTTATAGATATAGATAAAAAGAAATCAGTATTTTTCAAAAGTCAATCAACCTGCTCCAAGAACTATGTATTTCTAAAGTAGATTTTCTTCAGTGGACCCCTCCTCCTCCAATCTATGAAAATCACAAAATAAACATCTATACTCATGAACTGCCTTTTCAAAACAGAGATCTTCCAGATATCATAGTGCAAAATATGTTTAATTATTATATCCAGTCAAACTTTAATAACAGTATTATAATTGCAACAGATGGTTCTAAAAATAGTAATCAAACATCAATAGGAATTTTAATCCCCAAGAAAAAAATTAGACAAAATTACATACTGAAAAAAATGATTTCCATTTTTTACAGCGGAAGCTATCGCCATACGGACTGCGTTAAAAAATTGGGTTTCAGAAACAGAAAACTATGTCATCCTGACGGACAACTTATCAGTTCTAAAAAGTATCCTTAATATTAATAGAAAATCCAGTACAATAATATTAAATTTAAATTCAACGTTACACGAGTGTCTCCAAATAGCTCAATCAATTACATTCATTTGGGTACCAGCTTACAAGGGAAAAGAAATTAATGAAGAGGTTGATAAATTAGCTAAAGCCTCTCCAGATCCTTGGAATATTATTCCTTGGATTATACTTGGGAAGATCTACATACATTTTTCAAAAATCAACGCAAAAGCGAAAACGAAGAAATATGGAAAAAGAGCAAGAGACATAAAAATTATAGTTATATTTCTCATCTTAAAAAATGGAATAGACAGGCAGCAAAAAATAGAAATACAGAAGTTTTAATTAATAAGCTTGCGGGCAAAGAAATTACCATTAAATGATATTTATTTTCTTTTTAAACAAACAGATTCTCCTTTGTGTTCAGATTGTCATGTACCAGAAACTAGTGAACATTTTATTTTAACCTGCAACAAATATCAATCGCAATGTAAAATATTGAAAAATTTTATCTCTAAGCATAGTGAATGGTCTTATTCATCAATAGCGAATTGTGATACAATAGATCATATTCAAAAAGTCGAAGAATTTTTAAAAACAACCAATAGATTCTAAAATACCAAGTAATAGATTCTAAATACTCTAGTTTCACCAACCACAGTTGAAGCATAAGTTAACAAAGCTTACAGTTGTACAATATAATCTAGACCTATCCTTGCATCCTATTTGAAGAAAATAATTCAAATAATCATTTCGGAGCATAAGGTGCTAGCCAGGGCTCCAGATGTACAGATGTTCCGCTGTACGGAACTGAACTGAACTGAAAGGGGCTTTGGATGTATCGTTGAGATACAGCAGTCTTTGCGGCTTTCACATATTGCCAAAGCTGGTGTAGCAGCGGGTGGTGTTTCCCGGCCCAGTCGTTGTGCAAGCATGGACCACAGGTTTTCGATTTGCGATAGATCGGGAGAACAAGCAGGCCAAGGAAGCAATTCAATCTGATGGATAAAGAAGAACTCTTGAACATTGCATACCCGCATTATCCTGTTGGAATATGATTGATGGCAAGCGCTGAATGTATGGGAGGATCATAGGCTCCAACACCTCAGAGATATAGCGCTGGCTATTTAGTGTACCTGTAGTGCATAGTAAAGGGGTGTGGCAGTAAAATCCAATACCACCCCAAACCATGATACCGAGTGCAAGATCAGTGTGGCGATGCATAATGCAACAGTTTAGCAACCTCTCACCACGATATAAGGCCACGGTAGCCTAGTAGTCAAGGTAATGGAAAAATTATGCAAAATTTTAGTTTGTCTGTTTTTTCAGCCTAAAAAATTATATTTTAGTAAGTTTAAAAATTAATCAAATCAGAAATTCAATATCAATTAAACTTTTTCCAACACAAATTAGAAAAGTGCAAAAAAGATCGCCTAATTTCTATTTTAAAATAATAGATTTGGGATATTCTATTGTTAAAGCTTTTGCGTATTTTATTTTGATATTAATTTAAAATCAAACAGTTATTTTAAGATTCATTAACTTCTGAACAAGAAAATTTCTGTCCTTAATCCTGGATCGAGCGCCACTGCATCTTCACAAGGATACCATCGTAAAATGTGACTCCTAAAAGAGCAGGTAAGAATATGTAGTTGAAATAATCGTAACGCTCTTATTTATAACTATAGCGTTCTACAGAAATTAAATGTACGCTACTAAAAAAAATTAGGGGAACAAGCAAAAAAAGTGATGTGATTGTTATACGATAACCATGAATGGGCATAAAATGGAGAGCAAGGTGTAACAAAACTCAATACAGGCAAAAGGAAGCAAAAACATTTGTATGGGATTTTTAATTCTATGGAATGATATATAGAGCATGAAAAGATGCTTCTGGGCAATAATTTAGATACATTTAAATATTAAAAAAAAAAACTGTTTGATTGTTTGGAAAGGATACAGGATGTTTAGTATATGATGTTTGTATGGATGTTTGTATGGTGTGTGGTCCTCCAAAGCTTCTAAGACTGACACAAACCAGTTTTTCATGGATGCGATGAGGTTATCGATGAGACTTTGGGGAATACTACTACACTCTTGACGAAGTCCGACTATCCTGCTTTCCCCAAGTATTAGGAGACCTTAATCTTGCAGAAATGTCCAAGCCCCAACGCAACAGTCCGAGTGTGTCCCAAACACGCTTGATCGGATTAAGATCAGGAGAGCATGCTAGCCACTTCATAATCTGTATTATTTCAGCTTCAAGAAAGTTATCCAAAAGACAAGCTGTATGAGATCTGACATTATCCTGCATTTAAAGAAAGAAATATCCAATGATTGTAGTGCAAGGTACAATATGGGGTCTCAGAATCTCGCCTGCATACCTTTGAGCCGTCATATTGCCGTTCCGAATGATATGCAGGTCAGTACGTGCGCCTATGCTAATTCCAGTGTACACCATCAAACCATCTCGCCTGAAATGCATCTTTCTTGAACTAGGGTTTCAACCCAGTGTCATATTTTCAATCCCGGGATTAAGATTGGACTATTTATTAAAAATACTTATATATTAGAATAGTTGAAATTGCATAATAAAACTAAAAATATAATTAAAAATTGATTTTATATCATTTTAATTAAACAAATAAAAAAATTAATTCATCATATAAAACAAATGAAAACAGTACATAATGAAATTTTAAAAAAGCATTTTCTTCATTTCTTGTGTTTCCGTAAATAAGCTTCTAAAAACACAGCTCCTCCAACGTTTCATCGTTGGAACGACTTCTTATTTTTGTTACAAATTGTCCTGCCGTAGAAAATGCAAGTTCGAATTCTTTACTAGTAGGTATTATCGTCATTAAATAGGAGTATGTTCATTTCAGATAGTCACCACGTCTCCCTCCATTTTAAAAAAAGAGACATTCTTTTTTTAATTTTTGATGACAGTGTCTCAAATCTAATAGACTGCATTGGTGCATATACCTCTTTGATAACTTTATTTAGTTCTTCCGCTACACTTAATGGTTTTTGTATATAAACCATAAGCCAATGAATCAATTTCAAGTGTTATCTCATTTGAAATTGAAGATCCAGTTGCATGAGCTGTTAGTAATGCAATAGGATTTGAAGTTTCTCAAGTCTTCCAAGCAAGTCCGCTATTAATTAACGCCATTTAATTGAAAAAGGAACTGTGACAACATCTATTCTTGTGATGTTGCTTATATTATTGTGTAAGCATTGCAGTGAGCACTTAGATCTTTGCGACGTTCTCCCATATATATATTTTTTTTACATAAAGCGCTTATAATTTCGCAAAAAAATTCTACGTACATATTTCATAAACAAAATATAAATTTTTGAAAAATTAAATTCTTAGAAAATTTTTAACGAGAAAATTTTTTTTAAAATATAATTCAGACAAAAATTAAATCCCGGAATTAGTTATTTTAATTCCGGGATTTCGGGACTGGAAAAAACACCGGGAAAGGGGTTTTGGAATTTTGGGATCCTGGGGCTGAAAACCCTACTAGATATCTTCCAAAAATTCTAAATGCCTCTATCCAAGTTAGCTGACACCGGACATCCTGAGGGGGGGGGGGGGAGAAATATCCGTTTTCTGACCCCACTTGCGATGGGGAGAAAGTTACAGAAGAAAATAAGAGAAAACATATGAAATTTCCCGGTTTAACATGCACACCCTTCCTCGAACCCTTCAATGTTCAACACGTAAGAAAACTAACATTAACCGTATACAGTACAAAAAAAGAAAGAAAGATACATTAAATGTAATACCAGATTCACAATACTTTGAAAAAAAATTTCAAAATATATTTCAGACAAAAATTAAATCCCGGGATTTCGGGGCTGCAAACGCTATCCTGAACGAATATAGGGTTATTTCAAATGCCCCTTTTTTGCTATACCAATACATGTCTAAATCGGGACGTCTGAAAGCAGTACTTTACTCCAATCCCTTTGCATCCAATCTTGGTGTTGAGAAGCCCACTTTCTTCGGGTCGCACTGTGTCTTGTACGCACCATTAGCCTACGTACTTACAGACCACCCGCATGAAGCTTATTTTGGATTGTTTGGCTTGAGACCTTTCATCATGTTGCCAAAAGAAATTGTCTTTGAATTTGTGTAACATTTGCTGTCTGTCTCAAAGAGCTCTTAACAGGACATATCGGCCATTATTTGATGCGGAAATAGGTCGACGATCTTGTCCTGGCAGACGTCGACAATGCCCTGCTCGTTGAAATCGATTCCACAGTCTTACAATGACACTTTTTGTACAACAGCAGTGCCAAATACAGTTCTTTGAGTTTGACGCGAATACAGTCTTCTGATAATACGCCAAGACATGGATTCCGGTTAATAACGTTGTCGTGACATTTCCCTGCCACCTTTTCTCAAAACAGCCGCCAAAAGATTGTATTTCACTACTGATGCAACAACTTCTACGAAATCTCGATTTCTACACTTATATCCTTTTTTTAGTTTTTAACGTCATGAACGGTGAAATCATGAAGTTTTCTGCTACACTCTAGACAATGGATGTTTTATTTTACGTTACTTATCAGAAGAAATATTTATGTTATTTCGTTAAATCCAGGTTCTCCCCTAATTTTTTAGCAGTGTATTTTTCTTAGTTTCTCAGTTTTCGTAGTATCTATAATTAGATTCTGGTCTACGCTTGTCAACATCTATGTCAATGACACTCCCACCACTAACAATTCTGAAATTTGCATGTATGCTGACGACACAGCTATACTTTATCAACACAAAAAACCTGTCTTCATCTCATATATGATCACACGATACCTAACACAGCTTGACCACTGGTTTACCAAGTGGAAAATAGCCATCAACACATCAAAAATATAAAACATATTTTTCGCTAGAAACAAAAGTGCACCAGATATCTACATCAGAGAGAATGGAATCCCTTGGTCTCTAATCAAGCTAAATACCTAGGAATTATCCTTGATAAAACTCCATTTTCAAACAAAATGTAACTTTTATTAGAGAAAAAATTTAAAAAGCCGCTCATAAACTCTGCCCCTTAATTTCCAGAAAATCAAAATTAAGCAGTAGAAACAAAATGCTTATCTACTCAATGATATTGACTTACCCTTTCCCTGTTTGGGAACATGCAGCAAAGACCCATATTAATTATTTAGAAAGTACTTAAAGTTTAATTTTCAGCCAAATTCTTAATGCTCGCTGGTTTATGAGCAATGTAGATCTCAGAGCTGTGAGCAAAATACCCACTATTAGACAAACGATCAGGAGAAATGCTACCAACTCCTTTAATAAAATTGACAACTCTGACAATAAATCGATCACTAGCATCGAAAAATATGCTCCTGATCTCAATTGATCCTGCTTTCCTTTAATTCCTATATATGCTCTCTTTTACTATATTTTACTTTTCTTTTAATATTTTATTCTTAAATTATCTCCATTTATACTACTCAAGGATTGGTCGAGCTTCTCACCTAAACTTCAATGTACAAATAGCTGACCTCTGTGTTAAGCCATTCACAGAAGCTCCTCTCGATACCAACTCATTTTAGCTTTTTACATCTAAATATTTTCTCTCTTTAACTCGGACTCCTTTGCTGGTTCCAAATTGGCTAAGCATCACTCTTCCCACTCCCATCACACACGAAAAAAAAATTCTTTTCTATATATACACTGATGTCCAAAAGTTAAGCATAAATCGTAAAATGCGAAAAACATGGAGTAAATATTCGTAAAATTATTCCAAATTTCTTGCGGATATTAACTGGGTGAAGAAGAAACATTGGGTTTATGCAAAACTTTTCAGTCGACTACGTCCAGCACGAAACACCGGCGCATGTCGGAACGCAGAGAAAGCGATTCACGCAGCATAGGCAGTTCAGACAAGTTTCGTGCAACTGCTGTGCGAAGGAACGTTGTTAACCATCAAACAAGGTGAATGATGACACAAACACGCCAATTGGACATGTTTACGAAAGAAAGAATCGTTGGAATGCTGGAATCCTCAGGATCACAAACCGAAGTGTCTCGAATTCTGAATATGGACCAGTCTGTGATCTCAAGACTGTGGCAGAGGTTTCCAAGAACGGGAGATGTTACCCGACAACCAGTATCAGGTCGACCAAGAGTCGTAGCCCCTCGCCAAGACCGATATCTTATAATAAGTGTGCGACGTCAAAGGGGCAGTACTGCCAGAGCACTGGGTTCGGCGCTCACATTCAAAGCAGGAATACGATTTTCGAGACAAACTGTTTACAGGAGACTCAATCATGCTGGCCTGTATGCCAGAAGACCAGCAGTTTGTATCCCCCTCACGTCTGCTCATAAACGCGCTCATTTGTACTGGAGTTTGAAACATCAACATTGGAGTGTGGGCCAATGTGATGTTCAGTGACGAGTCCCGATTTAGTCTGAGTAGTGATTGTCGGCGGGAAACGATATGGAGAGAACGTGGAACACGTTTTGAACCAAGAAACATAACGGAAAGACATCATTTTCCATCAAAGGGAGTAATGGTATGGGCAGGCATCATAATGGACGGCCACACAGACCTCCATTTCTTTGACACGGGGTGTGTGACTGCTAAAAGATACAGAGACGAAGTTCTTGAGCCTTATGTTCGACTGGTTTCGAGGTGCTGTCGGTCCTGACTTCATATTCATGGATAATGCGCCATGTCTCACCGAGCGGTGCTGATTGATGACTTCCTTGAAACTGAAAACATCAAGCGCATGTCGTGGCCTGCGAACTCCCCGAATTTAAATCCTATCGAGCATGTATGGGATATACTCGGGAGACAAATTGCAGCCCTTTCGCACCCACCAAGCTCCGTTACAGAACGGAAGAGAGCTCTCCAAGAAGCTTGGAACCATTTGAGTCCACAACTCATTCATCATCTCATAGCAAGAATGGTAAATCGCTGTCCAGCGTGCCTGGCTGTCAGAGGTGACCACACGCCTTATTAAACTGCAGCATCAGTATTTTATTTGTTTTCTTTCATTTTTTCTTTAAAGTGTGAATCCTTGCTATGCTCAGTTTTCTTTCAAACTGCTACTTTGGATAACAAAATTAATTATTCTTTTGATTTGCTTCCTTATTTTATAACCATTTTACACTCGCACATCATGTTTCCCGCCATTCTGATTTACAGTTCCTTCTTTATTCACATAATTATCGATTATGCTCAACTTTTGGACACCAGTATAAATCAAGATTTTTCATTAATTTTTATCTTTATTTATAAATTTATTCAGATCAAAGTAATTTATCTTTTATTTCTTTAGTTATTTTTAAGTTTTAAATATTATTTATTAATGGGCAATTTGAAAGCGTTTAAATGTCATGTATATTGTCCTGAAAGGAGATGAAGGTTCGGAAGAACTAAGTGCTTCCATCCCACCAAATTACAAACTAGATTGTGTGTTGCACAAAAATTTTATATACATAGATTGTTTTCATAACTTCTTTAATTTTCTCAGTAATTTGCGAATATATAAATTTAGTCTTTCGCTTAATCTGCATGCGTGACAAACGGGGTTGATTTCTCTAAAAAATATGCTTGGTTTAAGAAATACTTTTCAAATGAAAATACCCATAAGTTAGCATTGATTTAAATATCACATTGCTCCCCTTTAATTTATTTTTATAGAAGAAAATCTTATTGAATTATCTAGCGACAATAGTTTCAAAGTGAAATTTATAGCAGATTGGAATTTAGAATTCCAGTAAAAAAAAAGACTATTCCCTTTTAGGTGATAAAGCTCAGCTGAATTTAATTCTAATTTGTGAGAAGTTGTGTTTTCGGCAATCACTGTGATAACGAGCAAGTATTGAGCAAAAATCATAGTGAAAAGGAAATGAGAGTCTATTCCAAGATTTAAGTAAGTGTATGGTGATATCTTAGTAAAGATCCTATCTCATTAATCTGATGTTAGTAAATAATAAATGAACCAATTTATCCAGTAATGAATTGCTTTTCTAAAAAAAAAATTCGAAAAGATAAAGTGTTTTTTCTTTCAGTAAAATGTACTATTTTAATGATTTTAAATTCTGATAGCAGCTAATTTTTGAAATTTAAAGAAAAATTTATTTAACATTTAAATTTATAATATGCAGCTCTTGGAAATTTTCATAAAGTCCAACTATTTTGTTCATATAATTCTTTCTAATAAAAAATTAGCAGATAAATTCGAAATTTTATTAAGGGAGTTCGGCACATGAATTTTTGAAAAATGATCGATTTCGACTTTTTTATATTTTTGAAAAGATCAAACATTTCTGTTTAAAATGATATATGGAAATACAATAATTAGAAGTATTTTTATTTATTTTTTTAAAAGAAAGCCACTTTCTTTGACGCGTGACAGGTGCACCTTGAGGAGCTCCTGTCTTTTATCATGCTTAATTTTTCGATAACAGCGTGATTTGTTTTGTCCACAATTATTATAACATTTTTTTTTACACATAAATAAAACGATTTTTCTTTGAAGAAAGGAAAAGACAACTCAGCACAGTTATTTTTTTTCGTTTGGTTTGTTGTAAAATGGGATTATTTTTGCTTGAACTTGCTAATTGTGAATTCTAATTTATTTATCCAGATTTTTTTCAGTTTTATCCACGTTTTACATTAAATTATTTATCAGTATTTTATTAACGACAAAATTATGGGGAGATCTAAAAAAAATATTTAAAAAACTCAAAAATGTGGGCGTTTAAAAAATGATTGCTCAAAACGTTCCAACTATCTCATCAGTACAGAAACTGTTATTCAAAGTGCTTCAACACGAAAACTTATTTCAAACAACAGTTTACACGAAGATATGGAAGGAAGAAATGAAAAAAATATTTTAATAGAACTAAATTTATTGAATAAAGCTTTATTGAGCTTTGCTGTTTGTAAAAACTGTGGCCATTCCATCTCATTGGAGGCTTCTAAAAGAGTTGGAATTGTGCAATTGTGTATTATATGGAACTTTGTTGTAGTTTTTGCACACAAAAACATTGTTTCCATACGTCAACTAAATTGAAAAATAAAAATAAACTTTTCCACTCAAATATCAGATTGGTATTTGCTTTCAGATCTATTGGAAGAGGTCGTTCAACTGCAGAAACATTCTGTGGACTTATGAACTTGCCATCTCCACCTGAAAAATTCCGTACTTATACAGAATTGTTGTTCGACTCTTCTAAATTTACCTGTAAAAAACCAATGAGAAATTCTGATGAGGAGGCAACACGAATAGAAGGTAGACGAGACATTGCTGTTGCCTTAGATAGTTCATGGCAGAAAAGAGGATACCAGTCCCTCAATGGTATTGTTACAGCTACGAGTGTCGATACTGGAAAAGTTATTGACTTTGAACTGTTTTCGAAACATTGTCGGTGCAAAACTGCATTTAATTCTGTTCATGAACCATCATGTATTGCCAACTATAGTGGAACAAGTGGAGACATGGAAGTGAAAGGCGTAACGGTGATATTTGAAAGATCTGAAGCTCATTATGGCATTCGTTACACAAAATATATGGGCGATGGAGATTCAAGAGGTTTTTCATCAATACTTGCCCTGAATCCTTATAACACTCAAGTGGAAAAATTACAGCGCGTTGGACATATTCAAAAGCGTATGGGTACCCCGTCTTTTGAATCTCAAAAGAAAAAAACAGAGGGAAAAAGTTAAGTGATGGAAGAAGCCTAAGTGGACGACATTTAATTTCCAAAATTCAGAGGTATTATGGTATGACCATTAGAAACAATATCAATGATTTACACAACATGAAAACTGCTGTTTGGGCTGTTTATTTCCATCTTTTGTCTACAAATGAGAGCCCTCAACATGGATTGTGTCCCTTGGGTACAAATTCATGGTGCAAGTTTCAGAAAGCAAAAGCTGAATTTAACGAAAAGCATTATGACCATAAAAAACATACCCATGTGCCATCTTCCCTCATGAATGAAATTAAGCCAATTTGTAGAGATTTAGCTGACCCTAGGTAATTAAAAAAAATGTCTGCATGGAAAGAATCAAAACCCTAATGAGTCAGTTAATACCATGTGGTCAGTCATTCCAAAATCTACGTTTGTGGAGTTAAAAACTCTAAAATTAGGGGTAAAAATTGGAATTGCACAATTCAATATGGGCCATGTAGCCAAATTAATCATTTTAAAACATTGTGGTACTGAACCAGGTTTTAATTGTGTGTCATGCTTTAAAAAATTAGATGCACGTAGGATTCGTGTAGCCCAACGAAAGCATCTTGAGATACAAAATAAAAAAGGCTAGATTGCTAAAAATAATGAAAAAAAGAAAATTAGAAGAGTCTTTTGTAGAAGCAGAGGGCAAAGAAAATGTTTCATATTTTTCTGAAAAGTATTAAAAAAGGTAAATCGTCAAAAATTACAAATTTTTACTTTAAAGCTTGTTTTCTCAAAATGCAATATTTTCCATTTTTTGTACCTTTTTCTCAGAAACTAATTAATGTAGGGTCCTCAAATTTTCAGTAAGTATATTTTCAACATGTTTACACATTTACATGGAGGGGATAAGAAATACCTAGCAAACTGTTTTAGATAACGCCTTTTTAAACTAAATTTTAGGGGGGAAATATTGGACATTTTTTAAAAAATTCATAATTATTTCAATTTTTAGTAAAAAGACAAAACCCTCCACTAAAGTTTTATTGATAGTACATATAACCTACTGTAAAAATTCCATCTATGAGGAGCAAGTTGTTTCTAAGAAAAAGGTACATAAACGAACGCAATTTTAACATAGGCTCCTATAGAAAGTGCCGGACCCCCTTAAAATATTCCACGTATATTGAATTTAATAGATTTCGGAACATTGGTATGTGAATGGTGATATTTTTTATCAATTTATAACCTAATGCCAAACTAAAAATAACTACGTATTCTGGCTATTGCATTTTCTAACCGTATAAATGGATTAAAATACCATTCAATAGTCTTTTTTTACAATATCTTATTTAAGACCTTTCTGACAGGCTTTTCAAAACATTTAATGTGTGTGTGAAATGAGTGGCGTAGCAATGTTAGATCTATAAGTTATTTCATAATGTTGCATTTTGGGTGACCATCAGTGTATGAAACATTTCAAAATTTATTTCACAATCCCGAGTTCTTATAGATTTTATTTGAAACATAATGAAATACTATATATCTAGCATAGAAAAGATGTTATGTTCAATTACACATTCCAAGCAATATATGTAGTCTCGTAGTTATGAGATTTTAATTTGAACAAAATATTTATTTAGCTATAAAAGAAAAGTAATCTTAGAACCGCGCGTGTAGCTTAAGTCCGAGTTCATTCCTAAAAAAGTACAAATATTGGTCATAAAATTGGAATTTTTATTCACCGACTCTTTAAGTTATATTGGGTGAAATAACTTTCCCATGAAATTTGAAATTAAAATGATGCTGAAATTTGTATTAAATATATAAGACTATAACCAAGGAAAAACTTAATGATAAAATTATGTAGGAGCAATAGAATTTTTGTCACTGTTTAATGCTCCATTTATGCAGTATTTGCACAGTACCTTCCAAGATGAGATTTTTTAACAAAAAATATTTAATCATATAGTTATATATACGAGTATACTAAAACTATTTCTTATGAAAGGCTAAAACCTAATATTTGAGTACTAAAGTTTTTCCCCCCTTAAACAGGTTGAAAACTTTTTCTGGTACCAAAGAAAATTTTTGAAGATCTATTAAGTAGTGATATCATTAAAAAATAATTAACTCTGATAAATTACTAGGGCCTTAGGTTCTAATACACATACAGCATTGTGAAAAATATTCTGTAAATTAATGCAAAATAATTTTAAATTTATATGATTATGGAACCTGAAAATCGTTAAAAACAAAAAATTTCTTTCCAACACAACTTCAAATGTTATGTAGAAGATGTTTTTTTCTTAAGTTTTATTTGGATTTCATTTTGTTTAGCATAACCGAAGCTACGACCCTATGAGTACCGTCAGTTTAATTTTATCCACTCTCTCTGTATCAGCAACTACTTAAATTCTATCTTTTTCTCTTAACGACGGAGATGTGAAAAGAACAGTAAGATTGCGTATATTCACCATTATGACATTTTTACAACTTTATTATGGAAGATTAATCATTCCTCTGTAAAAGCCCCGACATTGAAGTGAAAGAAAATTCTTAAGGCTGTTTCAATAGTTGACCTTGAATCGATACAGATTTTCCGGTTGAAAGGTTTGGTCAGCGCATGAAATGGGTGATAGTGTGGCGGTATCTAAAATAAGTCAGTAACAGCCTTCGGACAGGAGTGATCATTTTTGTCTAGTGGTACGTTACGTGCTTACAAATCAAAAGGTACCAGGTTCTATTCTCCGACAGTGGTGACCTTGGCTGAAAAGAAAAAACGCAAACTCTCTGATGTGTCGTGGCGCCATCTACCCGCAAGAAAAGCAAAGTCGTCAGACTCACTTGACGCAGTAACTCACACGCTCACCATAACAAATATCTCGCTTATTCGAATATCCACCGACTCACCGGTGGGTGAGTACTGTGGCGCTATCTAAAATAAGTCAGTAACAGACTCCGGATAGGAGTGATCACTTTTGTCTTGTGGTATGCTACGTGCTTTCGAATCCACAGGTCGCGGGTTCTAATCCACCACAGATAGCAGGCACAGGAAGTGTGTAGTGTAAGCCTCTCACCTACCCCCACACACATTTTCTTACGAGTGATGACAGCAGCATGGTCTCTCATTGAGATAAAGAATAACAGTCAGCCTATTTATAATGCATATTTTTCCATGATCTATGCAGATTACAGTTTGTCAAACTGAGGGCAATTAAAGAAAGCATTAATGGTTAGGAGGCAGGATTTCCCACCGAATTATACCCTTGCACATCCAACCACACTTTCAAGCCCTTCACAGAATGAAGCTCCGATTTTGTCGTCTACACTGGCGTTTCAGATGGACGACACATTGTCCATCCACACGTTACAGTACATAACCCCCATTACATCTGCCACAATTCGTTTGAATTCACTTTTGAACCAGAAAGGTAGATAGAGATTTGCTAGTCCCATTGATCTACAGTAAACTAATGTGGAGCTAAACGTTTCCAGTCGCATTTCGATTATTTACATCAGGTAATTGACAACTGAAGGCATCAGGTAATTCTCGTCCGATTTGATTCTGGTTTTTTTTTTGGACTTTATCGAGAGCCTCTTCTCCAACTAATGCAAGGTATCTCCACTCTTTGCCTGCGCTTGACAACTTCCATCTCCTTCTCTAAATTCCAAAACTATCTACGATGTGTTATAGTGTGCATCGATTAACTTCGCACTCTGAAGCAAAACAAGGCCCACTGACGACGGACCTCGTAATTTTGAGCCACGATCAAATGACGAGTATTACATTCGACTCACTAAACTTTTGCACTACACCAACATGAGGAATTTGATCATAGATAGATTTAGCGAGCATTAACTTTTCTATACGATGAGTTTTTTAGCGACTCCAGGACTCGAACCTACGATGAGACAAAAATTACGCTAGCTATGAGTCCACGACCATAACCACTCGCAATATGCTATGGTTACAGCATTACACACCTTTGTTGAACTTGTGCAACAAACAATGCCTTGCATACGTCTTTGTTATTTTCCACCATTTCAGATGAGTATCTTTCCCCTCTAAATGCTGTATAATCAGAACCACGTGTACTTGTACGCTGAAAACTTACTCATTTTATTGCCCAATATGAATTCGGAAAACGAAATTGAAAAATATATTTTTGTATTCATAATGCGAAGGTAAAGAAGGAACTACACAATTAATAAATAAGTTTATTTAAAAAATGCAGTTTTATAGACATATCAGGAAAACATGATATTCAAAGAAAATGCGATGCTTCCGGTAAAAATATTAGTACATTACACCCAGTTTAACACATTGCATATACTTGACAAAGCATTTCTTGATATTTAGGAAAAACTTCCAAGCAAATCACAGACAATAGGACCTAAGTATTTGGTTTTTGAAAAACTATGCCACCAAGTATCAATATTAGCTACATAGAAAACTATGAATAGTTCATTTAAAATGGACTTTCTTACTACAAGTCTAATTACAGAGGAAAAAAACAAAAAAAACTACAAGTTTTTCTCTAAGGTTTGAAAATGCACACGAACACACAAGAAGCATCCTTTGTTTACATTTATAAAAGATAAATTTTGAATCGAAAAACTATACTGTGCGTCTTAAAAAATTAAGATCTGAAACTTCCCAGATTAACGATATATACATAAGTAGATGTAGTTTTCAATCTGTTGTTGAATATGCAATTTTACCATCCCAACACTTAAGATTGAAAGAGCTATATTTCCGTGTTGTTTGCAGCTGATTTAAGCTCTCTGTCGAGTCGATACAAGTCATCGTTGACATATTGTTTCCCAGGATTTTGCCATTGCTTGTCTATCACATAATCTGGATCCTCGTCTCCAAATGCAGTAATGAGAACATTAACTACAGTGATTAGAAAAATCAAGATAACAATGATGTTATTTGTGACATTAGCTATGTTTTGCTGCTTTCGTTTGTTTATATTCCAGCGGCCGACGACCACCAGTAGAATGCCAACCAATATCTAAAGAGAAAAAAAATTTAAATGCAAGAAAAAATAAAAAAATTTCAACATATATGGCAATGATACTTAGAAAAGACAAAATTTACAAAAAACTCATATTGCTAATCATTGAAAAGCAAACAGCATACAGAGCATACAAAAAGGTCACGTCTAGTTCCACAAATAGAGGGGGGAAAAAGAACAAATCTGTTATTCTTATAGATTTTCTTCCACTCAGTTTATTTCGTATATCTAAAAACAAGTTAATGCACTAGATAAGTGTTGCTCTTGTTCACTATTTGTTACTTAAACCCTGAAGAACTAACCGACAAAATTCTATGGATAGTCAAAGTAAAACTTTAAGCTCTTTTGGTATGTAAATTTGAGAAAATAAAATCAAATATAAATCGAAGTATTATGTTTTATCTACTCAAGATTAAATTGTTAGCCTCATTCATGCATCGGGAGAATTTACTTACATATAATGAATACAACTGTTTTATTAAATTCTGGTTTGAAACGAGAAAATTTCCTCATCAAACAAGTCACGAATGGTTTCCTCGGTTATACTTAGAAATTGAAAAAGGAGAGGCGTTTTCTTAGAATGACTTTACGATGTTGGAAATGTTTTCCCCATAAATATCTGGTTTTCTTTTCGTACACTAACCGAATTCGCAATCTTTTGTTATTTCCAGTTCTTTAAAATTCATTGCAATTGAATTCCAAAAAGTCAATAACAAGGAGTTGGATTTTAAATAATATTATTCCAATTTAAACAACGATAAGTTTCAAAGTATACAAGGAGAATAAACGTAACACGTTTTTCTTTTTAAGTTGGCATTTGACTTAAGAAAATGATACGTTTGAATAAAATTAAATTGCACATTAGGAGAACTATGTATATTTGACAAGGAAAAGTCTCGAAAACAATGAAACAAAAACAATTTATTTTCATTTCATGGTATATACAGATCTGTGACATGTGGGAGAGCGGCAGAAGTACAGTGATATTGGAAGAAAAATTTACAGCAGACTTTAAGACTTAATGAAAATCTAATGCAAAATCAAACATTAATTCCAAATTGCTAGATTTATAACCTCATCGGAATTTGGTTAATTTTGAGGATAAAAATAACAAAAATTCTACTTGGGGAAATTTGAAGTATTTATTAATGCATCTTTAAAAGTTACAGAACGGGTTACAGATGAAAGGAACTCTTGTTTTTGGAACGTTTCAAAACAAGAACTATTCAGCTGTTGCCTGACACTCGTCAAATTAGCTTACTATGGTATCGAGTGAATTTGGTCAAATGCGCATTAAGTCTACTTTGCCTAGTTAATCAGTAACTATATATAGTTCGTTGGGTACTTCCGCAGTGTAGTCAGGTTAATGTAGTTGTAATTTAAATAAAATATCAAACTAATTTAAACGTAAATGATAGTTAAAAATTCTTAAAATCAACCATTTTTAAAAAACTAATCTTCTGAACAATTTACGAAAAATTACAGTTTAAAAAACACCCTTTTATAATTAATCGAACTAAGTTGCAACTTAGTCTTTTAGTCACCAAATCTGGAAATTGAATCTGAAATTAGTCGCCAGACACGGAATTTGATCTGAAAATGGGAAATAGTTAATCCGGATGATCCTGATCAGGACAATGGAACAAAATTATTAAAATTATTGTATTGTCATCGGCCCTGGACAAGTGAGCAAAATTTCGAAATGATCTGACCTTTTAAAGTGGGTAAAAATATTGAGTTCAAAGATTCCGTTAAATACAAGTGAAGCTTATAAAAGATTGTTAATAATAAAAAGAGGAAGTTCTAGCATATTTTAGATTAAAAATTTATTACCTGAAGTGTCATGGAAGTTCCTATAAGAACCAAGTTGATGAGATAATAATCATGAGTTTCAGCAGTAGCCAACACATGCTTTAATTGAGAAGCATTCGCTGTTAGTAAAGCTATGTCCATCATTCCTTGAGCTACTGTTTTACGTGTAGCATATATGTTTGCATCCAATGGACATGACTTTTCATGATCGTGGTCATGTTCTCGTTCCCTCTCTCGTTCACGTTCCCTCTAAAAAAATAATATAGTTAAACAAGTCGTACGATTTGTTTTAAGAAATTCCCTTTTCATAATACGATTATAAGTTTCCAAAAACTACGATAAATTCTGTTTTTGTAGAAAAAATAAATTTCAGATTTGGATATTAATTTTAATTAATTGAATTTAATTTTAATTTAAGACAAGGATGAATGTAGCGAGATCATTGATTTGAACCCAGATTTGTATGGACAAAAGAAGTACAAATGATTTCTAGTAAATAACCAATCTAAATTAGAGATTTTATATTTACAATTCCTTCACAATGTTTGAATAAATTTCAAAATTTGAAGCCATAGTTGCACAACATTAACAAGCCGCACAATACCAAAAATGAGTAAAAGACCCAGTTTTGAAAGAAGAAAAGGCCACAAAGATTTTAATGCTGACTAAATAGCTTAACAATTCGCCGAAAAAGAAGAATGGCCCTAAATTTCCAAAGTTGCTTCCTTTTTTTTTTATAAAGAATTGAAAAATACAATCAGAACACACACACTGCATAAATAATTATTTACCAATGTTTGAAAAACAGACATGCTGTGTAATGGAATAAAACAGTTGTTTCACTGAATAACAATTAAAAGAACACATATGTTCACTATGAGATTTTAAAAATCTCAAAATAATTCCACTTGTACTAATTGCTAGCATTATAACAGTTCATCGACACTCAAAAATACTGCTGATATAGAACATTGACACACAATGTGAGAATGACATTCACAAAATAATATTTCAAAATAATGATATTTTCTGAAGCGATTGCTTTGAACCCTGGGAGATCTCGTCTATTTATGTATTAAAAACTCAAACCATCATTATTTTAGTTCACACGCAGTTCTTATCGAATCCACTATTGTATTCTTCAAGGTCGTTAAAACGAATTTTCATTTGGAAGCCTTAAATATTTGTTAACGCCTTTCGTGGGTTTAATATAAGTGCGAATTGGGTACTAAATCGAGATGGAGTTATAACTAAGCTTTCAGTCAGATAATTTTTTTTAATGCGATTAGCGTTCTTATTTTCACAAGCGAAGTTTTAGTATTCAAGCTAAATTCAAATACTTTGAGAATACGATTCATCGGAAAATAATGGCAAGATTTTTAAATTGCTTCACCAAAACTGTTTATTACCTCTCCAGTGATCCTACATGATATACAAATATATTAAGAATAATTGTTCTACGCTCATTACAAGTTTTCAAGTCAATTTATACTTGTATGTGGATCTCTCAACACTTCCAAATCTATTTTTTTTTTTAATTAAAAAACTACAAACAAGAATATCCTAGAATGTTCTTATGGTTGCAAAATAATCTGAAATCCGTAAGTTATATCCACTCTTTCGCCACAAGATTTAAGAAATACCTTTCATAAAATTTATTTTTCAGATTGTGTCACCAACTTGCCCCAAGAGGAAAAAATTCAAAATTATTCAAGCTGCACATCCAAATTAATTACATGAAAGATTACGAGTTAAAATTTCATGAAGTTTGAGTTAACTAAATTATTTGGAATTTTTATACAATAGTGTATTCAACTTAAAGTAACACTAAATTTAAAAATACGTGTAGAAAAAAGGTAAAAATGCAGTTTGTAGACACTAGAAATTAAATCCTATGTATATTAAGCATTTTGGTAGCATAATTTAAAGCATTAATAGAAATCTACATGAAGTGCGCGAATAAAGTTGCGTCTGGTTTTATCTTACATTTCAAAGACTAAAAAAAAAAAAAGAAATTTAACATTCATTAATATACAATACTGATTTTAATGTCAATCTGACTTTTATTTTTATAGAAAGAAATGGAGATATAAAAAGAACGTAGGACAATATCAGTTGCAGTCCAAACAAAACGCCGAATGCGCAAAGTTAAACAAAAATGGAAAAACAAAATTCTACACGAGATATAACTTTACTTCAAAGAGGTTTCGCATCTTTTTCTTTAGGTTTCATGACAAAGTTTTATAGAGAACCTAAAATAAAAAGTATCGTACCTTATTTCGTGTAAACATACTATAAAAAACAATTCAGAAGGAATGAAACGCGATATTTTAAGCCCTTAGTATGTAAATTAATTTAGTATCGAAAACATTTTGATGAAAAAAATAAAATGAGAGCATGAAAACAAAAATATTTAAGAGTTCTTTCAACTCTTATTATTCAAGACCTAAAAAAAAAAAAATACGCTTTAAAAATCGGTAAAAAAAATTAGATTTTTATTCCCGTTCAAAATTGACTCAGCAGAAAACTGGAGATTTCATTCCGCAAATCTTGATAAGCTAATAAATACATTTACTTAAATTCTTTGGTAGAATCTTGTTATTTGATCAGTATTAGAAACATTCAATCATTTCCTGCTCTAACTCAGTGTGTGCCTTAGTCATATTTACAAAGAATTTAATCCCCTCCCCCTCTTTCATTTGGAAATGAATTTTCCCAATTCTAGGGGAAAAAATTTCAAATTTCTTAGGCCATTCAAAATTATGCAAGAATGAATAAAGAGCAAATTTTAAAAAAAATTTCCATCAAAACAATTATCTCTTAAAATAGTTTTAAATATATATATATTTAATGTCTTAAGAATAGAATGTGAAAGATTTAGTAAAAACAAAAGAATTGGCATACGAGTTTTTTAAACTTTTTTATCTGCACCAAGATTATATATAAACAGCTCAATAACCTATTTTAAGAAGCATTATAATTATGAATACACATATTCCCTCTGTCATTACTTATATTTAGAATGTTAAATTTTCTTTAGTAATGGTTCTAGTATGAATTGGTTAAATAACCCTTACTTTTCACAGAGAGAAAAGTTACATTATCCAATTTAATCTTGAATATATTCACGTATTCTATTTTGAAATCTATCAATTATTTTTGGAATAAAGCGATGAATAACTATCAGCATCACGTTAGGCGAGGACCATGAGAGCGAAATAAATTTAATATGCAACATTTTTTTATAATTCGCACGATGATCTACGATGGAGCCAGAACTCTAACATTGTCAGCAGTAAAGTTTGTGAAAGTGACCTCTAGGCTACTGTGATCTTTATATCTTAGTTTTCTGCACAAATCTAAAACCATCCAACAACAAAAAGTCTCTTTTAGTTAATCCTGCCAAAACCTCAATTTCCAAACTACACTAGGTAAGGATTAGGAGCCCAACAATTTATAACTGCTACTTTTATTCAACAAAATTATCACCAAAATCGAAACTGCGACTCTCCCAAGTACTACTTCACAGCTGTACCATTCTGAGACCACCGAGTCGATTTTTCAGAAATGATTCACAATTACCCAATTAGATCCTTTGACTAGTTTTCATCAATCATTAGTATCTTGCAATAATGTGTACAAAGTACCAATGTTATGCCCCCACCGTTTCGGTGATATTTGAGAAAATCGGGATTATATTGTGCAAAGGGTAAAGTTTCAAACTAATTGTTGACAGGCGTCGTATTTGAAACTACCCCTCGGCCACGGTAGCCAAGTGGTCTAGGCATCGGATCGTGGCTAACATGCCAGGAGTTCGATCCCAGTACCACTGAAGACCCGCCGTGCAGGGGAGAGATGCACGTTAAATCTGTCGAGAGCTCAAACGTCCTCCTGTTGGTGTGGTGTGGTAGTTAGGAGAGGGGGTGCCAGCTCAGGTGTCGTCCACGTCACTTGACCATGGTTCAAAATTACGCGGACCGTCCCCAAAAGCCCTCGTGTAGCTGAACAGTGGGACGTTAATATATTCACTCACTTGAAACTACCCTAGGGCTATTGGCGAAATATCGTAATTTTAAACCACGGTCAAGACGACACCCGAGCTGGCATCCCACTTTTGAAACTTCCACACCACATCAACCTGACGACTTAGCCTTGGCACATTTAACATCCAATCTCTTCAAACGGCAGGTCTTTATCGGCACCAAGACTAGCCGAGAGTTTCTACAGTCTTCTCCCCCCCCCCCCCTTCATATTCGATCATCTTATAAACTAAGCCTTTTTACTTGAAAGAACCAGAAGATTTTGAACGAAGCTTTTTCAGAACAAAAGGCTTTATTCGGATGACCTTCATACATATTAGATTTCAAGTTTGCATAAATGCCTTAGGCAAGCGCAGGAATGTTTCAACTCAACCAAGAGATCTTTAACATTCCTTAATCCTAAAGGTGGAAATCAGTTACGAAATTCCTTAATCAGTTACGAAAGTGGGTTTTTTTCTTTCCCCCTCACTCGTTAATGGGAAATTCTTTAATCTTGCAAGGCAAGAATACGCAACTTGTAGCCTAATAAAGCTCACAGCATTCAATAAAATACAAAAATATACATGAAAATGTGTAGTCGGAAAAAACCATTTCATTTTTTCCCCAATTCAATCAAATTAAAAATTTTTGCAGAATTAGAGCATAATCCAAGTAGCTCATGTCCCATATTTCACTTAGATCCGCGCGATAATTGGTAGATATATTTGTAAAAAAAAAAAAAAATGTCAAGAGACCATAGGCTAGATTACTTACAGTAAATTATGCTAACTTACTTTGGTTCTTCCCCCATTTCTTGAAGAGTTTTCTTTAAATATTTAGTTCTTATTAATATTTTTAATGTGTTTAATAAATCGTATTTTTAAGAAATGAATACTTATTTAAAATATAAAAAGCCCATAAGAAATTTGTTTTTCGAAATCGCGTCATTAATAAATCGATAGTCAATAACTGAAAACTAATTATACAGTTAAAAGAAACTGTTTGCGATATCGATTATTTATTAAAGTCATACATTGAAAATACACTAGAATTACGTTTGCGATACCGAGATAATAGATTCGAAAATATTCGAATCTATTAAGAGATAATTGCATGAACTTTCGATTTTGAATTCTAAGAGACAGAGAATCCAAGTATGTATTCTCTACAATAACAATTCACTTTCTCTAACTATATTTGATATAATTAGTCTTTTTTAAATAAAAATGATTTCACAGTTGCTTTTAAGAATTGAAAAATATTGTTATTGATCGCTGTAAATATCCTTTGAAAGTTTTGAGTAGGAAATTCTATGTCGTCAAAATTACTATCAAAGAACCATTATTATTAAAATTCAAAAACTTTACAAAACTTCAAAGCTTATTTCTTGCACAGAAATCGGTTTTACAAGGGAAAAAAGCGACATCTGTGAAGAGGAAAAATCTTCAAAGTCCCTTAATATTTTAATTTCTTTATTATTGTTCTTAATGTTATTCACTGTTATTGGCAATAACAGCGAAACTAAGTTTATCCAGTATAGTCTTATATTTCAGTTTTTTTTTGTAATGAAAGTAACATTTCTATGCTACAATGTTTGCATTTTAACTATTGTTGGCATATCAAAAGTTTTAAAATTATATTTTAAATAACTATTGACTAATAATAACTAGTGTTGTGACATTTTCCACATTTATCAATCGTCATTGAACATTTAAATTATTTAACAAAGACCCATTTTATTCCAACAAACTTTACATTGAACGAAAAGATACAGGGGATCAAAAAGAAGATTCTAGATGAATTACACGAAGATAATGTAAATGTAAATTATAATACACAGTACCATTACAGTTCAATAAGATGTACTATTTTGAATTTTAACCGAGTGGGTAAATGCTTGCTACTTTTCTTTCCATAATTATTGCAAATTTCTGTTTACAAAATACGACTTCATTTTTAAAAAAACTCAATCTTAAATGTGTAACTCTAATTAAGCAATAAATTCGAGTAAAACACATTTAAGATTGCGTTTTTTTTGTAATGAAGTCATTTTGTAAAGAAAAATTGGCAATAGTTATTGATAAAAATTAACAAGTGTTGTAACTTTTTGAATTTTAACTAAAAGGGTCATCATTCGAGATAACTTGCCTAGAGTAGTAAAAGAAAAAATATTAAAGTTAGGCGGCAATTTTCTCTAACCGACTTAAACTACGTTAGTTATAACTAAACCGACAAAGTTTTTTTTGCCCGATTTAAGTCTGATTAACAGCACCGCTACGTTAAATCACTATAAAATTGTAAAATGCGCAGTTACAGCAACTAATGTGATTTAGAGTATCAATTTTCCATGTTTACTATTTCTATTAGTCATCCCTTTGCCCAGAGATATGGAATTTATTTTTGAAATTTTTTCCTGGGCGGATATGTGAACTCCCTACCCTTCCTCTTTTACCCCATGCTTGCTTGACAGTGAGTTTCGGGACACCCTGTATAAACAGTGAAACGAAGGAAACAAAATTGAACACAATATTCGCTTCTTTTTATTTACTTCAATTGTTATACAGAACGAGGAAAGTTTCCCGATAAAACTCTTCATTTCAAATCGTACACGTGTACAACATCAAAAAGAAATGTATATAAACAAACATTGAGGAAAGAAAAAAATGCACAATAAAAACTAAAAAATTATATTTCTGAAGGAAAATACATCTCGAATACAATGAGAGAAAAATCAAATTTGAGTGTCAGCAATAATGTTTTGACTAAACGGTTCATAATTGGTCATCGGTAACAAGTAACTTTAGAAAATTATTTAGTAATACTTAATTTGTTTTTGAAAAATTTCCCTCCTCATAACAAATTTAATTTTGGACGAACAACAAGCTTAAAGAATAAAATAAGTTTTGAAAAACTTAACCTTTTTTATATTTTTCGTTCAAACAAAAATATTAAGATTTCCTTGATCGAAGAATGAAAGTGATGGAGATAAATTAAAATTTTTTTTTTAAAAAAGTTCTTTTATATTACACTGCAAAAGGTTAAGAAGTTTCCAACATCTGGAAAGGTGTAGGGACAGTGCTGGTTTATCGATTGGGCGCTTGGGGCGGCCAATGGATAGGCCCAGGGGCCCGAATAAGCTCGACTTAACCGAGATTTTCTGGTTACAAATTTCAACCATCCAGTGCTAAGGGGGCCTGTAGCTCTTCTGCACCCAGGGCCCGAAATAAGCTTAAATCGGCACTGTGTAGGGAAGTTTCATAAAGACGACATAAAAATTTATTTCATTGAAATGGAAAAATCTACGAGAAGAACTAACTGTATATGGGAAAATAATACATTCTATTATTTATTATACAATTCTGAAATATCGCGCAATATATTGTAATTAAAACTCAAATTATTTGGGCACCAAGACATGAGAGTACTTTTAACCAAAGAAGTGAAATTTTAAAAACCGAAGCTCATTAACAGAAGAAGCATTACATTATCGAGCACCAATTGGTACATTACACAAAGTGAAGAAATTATATTAAATTATTCATGGAGCATTATACAGAAAATTTTTTGGGGGAGAATTTGCATACAGTAAATTTAAATGTACACTTCAAAAAATCATTAAAGATCAGTGTTAGGGAACAGAAGACCCAATTAGTTATACTTTCTAACTATTTTCATAAGCTTATTAATGTATTTTTTAGCATGCATATTAGCTGCTATAGGATTTCTTTGCATTAACGTTAAGTTTTTTTTTGTCGAAAGGGAGAGAGTTTAGGTTTTTAAGAGTAATATAGGCACAGAAATGTGTTTATGTACAATATATTCTCCTTATGAATGTTGAAATATGTTACGTGATAATTCTTTAAAAAACAGTTTCCCCTTTAATTTGAAAAAAGTATAAATATGGAGATTTTTGTAAGCGATCTGCAACAAATTACGCTTTTGTTACTTCAACACAAGCTCGAATCAAGCGAGAATTTCAGAAAAGTCTTGCATGGCTATAAATATTCTCCAATTGAAGTTCATTTGCATTTCTCTCCTTTTCGATTAACTTTTGAATAAATAAACTTTTTATAGCTAAACGTCTCAAAACTAGAGATAAAGTATTTTGCTTTATTTTAAAACAATATTTAATATAAGCTAACAACTTCAATAAGTCATTATCAGAGTTCCGCTGACAAGTAAGCATTGCATCACAAATATTTTCTGAACTTTAATATATTTTTCCAAAAACATTTTCCTATCTTTGTGATACTTTCCTTGTAATTAATAAATTATACTTTTAACTAAGAAAAATTATACTTGTTGAAATATTCATGACTAGCAATGCTAATAAAATTTATTGGGAATTATAAAAAGCAACACTTGCTAACTTAAAATTTCATTAACTTTTGATATATTTATTATTCAATAATTTTAGTCTCGCATTAATTTTGTTCGAAAACAGCTTGTGAATTGAAAATAATTTGTATACCCCTGGTAAATGGGAAGCCCCAGACTACAGATAAGATAAAACCACACGTGAATTTTGAGATCCACAATCATGCATTTCTTATTTATAAATCAATATTTTGGCTATAATACAATTTTAAATGACAGAACGAGAAGAATTTTATTAGTAGTAAAATACGGTAATGTTGAAAGAGTACAAGGATTTTTGCAAATGCATTTGGATTGATTTGATTTTAATTTACGTCGTACTCTAAAGCAACAAGAGGGCTATTGGTGACGGACCTCGTAATTTTGATTCACGTTCAAGTGACAAGGACGACTCCTAAGCTGGCACCTTCTCTAAATATCCACAGAAATGGGAGGATGAGTCACGACAGATTGACAACGTGCATCATCCCCTCTACATAGCGGATTTTCAATATATTTAATATTGTATTAAAGGGGAAGAAAAAAAATTCAACAGTTCCATTTCCCAAATTATTATAAATATTTGTTCCGATATATTTTACAAGAGACACACACAGGATAAATTAATTCAAAATTGAAAATTCGAAAGAAGTACTTCAAAGAGCACATAATTACAATATAAGCTATAAATAGGTTCACGGATTTGAATTTTTTCAAAAATTTAAATTGCAAAGATATTTGGAACTGGTATCAAAATTGTAACATCAGAAAAATATAAAGCTTTACATGCAATGTTTCCATTATATTCATTAAAAAAAATTTCGGTATTGTTGAGAGGGTGGTATAACCAATGAAAGAGAAGAAAAATGCTGCGTAATTTTTAAACTCAGTAAGATGCTCTCCTGAACGTATTCAAAGTGCGCACTGTACAATTTTTGAAATTATCGTGAAACTTGCGGATCGACAATATTAATTCCATACACTTCCTTTAACAGAAAAGTATAAATTAGGCATACCATTAGTTAGGGTTTTGAAGTGTTCATAACCATATATATTCCTGTTCTCTATAACATCGACCAGAAAGTACAGAGTGAGTGGAAGTTATATTTAAGTCGCACTATAAGCTGCACGTGAGCTACTGGCGACGGACCTCGTGATTTTGAATGATGGTCTAGTGACGAGGACAACGCCCCTCTCACCTAACTTTCACACCACACCAACGGAAGACGTTTGAGCCTTGACAGATTTTACGTGGAACTGCCCTCTACAAGGCGGGTCTTTAGCGGTACTAGACTCGAACTCATGACACGTCAGGCACGAGTCCGTTACTTTGACCACTAGGCTACCGCGGACACTCGGAAAGTAGAGAATATCGATGTACAAAATGATCATACTTGTATGAAGTAAATCCAATCATAAGACGTGTATAATTTTAAAATCAAAATTAAAATTTCAAAGTTGTATCCATACATTATGCTTTAAACCGAAACCTTTATAATATTTTTAATTGTTCATGTTACACTTTTTGGGTTTTATTCCTTTACTTCCATAACACACACACAGTTCAATATGACTAGACACTTCATTTCATACTACATTAGTCACGAACTAGTTGAATATTTAAAGCCAACCAGAAGACTATAAATAGGTGGTTTTTGAAATGATTAATATTTTATCTCTCGAATCGACCCATCCGTTCCACGACTGAAAATTCATAAGCAGAACTTTTAGTTGTTTAGCAGGCTAAAAGATACCCGAATTTTTAAAAGTTCGTTGCTTCGTACAAGTTTTAATCGCCAGAATTTTTACAAGAGTTAAAGGATTTCACATAAAACATCCAATGTACAGAAAATATGACTAAAAACCATTTTGATACGGAAGCACGAGTTGTATCAGCAAACCATGAAAGAGACGGACAGTTAATATAAATTGACCGTTTTCATATAATCTCTCCCTAGCCAATAGTTGGGGGAAAACAAACTCTATAACATTCCATATCATTTTTTGTAACTCTTAAGGTGTAATCAAGTATATTGATATAATTCTTAAAACGAGGCATTTTAAATTAACCGAAACATGACTGAAGAACGTTTATTACTCAACAATTATATCATACAATTAGTTTCTTTTGATCAGCACAATTTTTAATTTAAAAGCCGAAAATCATTCTACAACTATCATCTACTTAAGATAACAGGACAATACGAACTGGTTCTTCACTCTCCAAACTTTTTTTACTCGACGCTACATAAGAGCCAAGAACCAATTAATAGCAGCAGATCTTCGCTAGGACCCGAATGAGTGTTTATTAACGTCACACTATAAAGTAACGCGAGGGCTATAGGCAACAGACCTCTCAATTTTGAACCATGGTCAGTGAAGAGGACGACGCCTAAAATGGCAAATCCTCTTCAAACTTCCACACCAACAGGAAGACTTTGACCCTCCCCACGGCGGGTCCTAAGTAGCAATAGAATTCATGCTCGCGATTCTAATACAACAGCGCCAGCCACGAGTTCGCGACAATGAACACTCAGCTATCGAAGTCATTTATCAAAATTTGAATCCACATGACCCTATTTGCGAAAGTTGGATTTTTGAACACGAAGTAACTGCAGCCCCAAACTACACCAATACAAAATAATACATTCAAAATTTCTCAAAAAGATCTCTAAGAATGTAATCTGATATATGCAAAACATATTATATAAATATATATCCTACGCCCGTCTTCGGCATCTCTGCCAATATGCAAAATATATGGAGAGTTTGAAATTTAACTTGTGACTTCCTACTTTTTTTCCCTACTGCTTTTGAACAATACGGTCATATTAATGACTTTTAATTTAATAGGATATTTGTAATTTTATTTTACGAAAAAGTTAATTGCTGGTTGATTGCTCGATTCATTAACACTGCACTTAGAATAACGAGGTACATTGGGGACGAATCTCGATACCTTTAAATCGCAGTCAAGTAACAAGAGCTACGCTTGATCCAATATTTCATTCAACATCCACTTCATGCCAGTGGGATTACTCTGTGCGCCAGAGATTATGCATCAACCCGATAAACTGAAGGTTTTTAGCGACATCAAAATTCGAACCCACGATCATGACCCCTCAGAGATCATGCATCAGTGCAAAAGAATTCGACATGGCATGATTGAAACGAGCAGCCGTGTATAATATATCCATGGAAAAATGTGTCATTAGAAGTGTCATTCGTAAGTTCAAGTTAATTGAAATGCTATACAATTAAAAATGATACAATTAGAAAATGGAAATGTTTGTAATTTTTTTGGCCGATCTCGTAAAATTTGTTCAGCAAATGAAGGGAATATATTTACTTCCAAATTTCGGTCAAAAATTCGAAATTTGAATAACAAGTTTTTCAAATATTCCATATTTTACACAAAATGCGTATGGTGCATAAACATTTGAATCAATAATAGATTAAGTAACATTTTCGAATACTAATTGCACCAGTAAAAACCAATTAAATCATGGCTTGATAAGAATTGGATACAATACTGAGGATTCCTAGATTCGGGTTCGCTAAGAACTATGTGCAATAAAGAGAATGGAGAAGCAACGCCTTTTTAGCACAAGGCTCAGATTTAGTTACTCTGAGCCATACAAGGTGTATCTGATCTAAACTGTTGAAAAGAGGAGGGTAGAAAGTAGAGGCTAGTTGAGCGTGCATTCCAGGAGCGCGTCACTCATGTTCACTAGACAGTAAACCTCACGGTACAGAAGAAAAATCCATTCGTTTACCATGGGACTGTAAATTCCGAGTTTATTAAAGATAAGCATTCTATAGCCCATTGAGTAGGTCAAGCATTTATTAAATCTTTATGCTAAAAATCTAAATTAAATACTTAGAAAATCTTATTCTGAATATGCATACATATTTGCAAGCCGAACCGTTCGTTGAAATTTCCACAGTAATTCATGGAAAAAGATCAAACCCAACAATCGTTTTGTCAGCCACCGATGCGTGATAAAAGTTCAAGAACAGAAAAAACCCAGCAAACTACACATGACGCCGTCCCAATTTGAACTGTATCGCTCTGTTCGTAGGAAAAGAACCGATAGAAGATTGTTCGTTACAAGTAGTTAGTTCAGCATATACAGCTGCTAAATGAGCTTTTCGTAAATGGCTCGTAGATGAGTCAACCTTTTCAGCATCCTTTTTCGAAAGTGAAAAATTCTCAAATATACTCCTCAAAAATGAAATTGCAACATCACGAAGAAAAGTGCGATGTCATGTGAAAATAACAGGAATGATAGAGGCAAAACTGAAAATGCAAGTGTTTAAAGAAACAAAAATGTGCATCAGAGCATTTTTTATTCAGCATATACAGTGCCTCTACGGAAGGCTATATACCATACTATCAAAAAAGGCCATTAACGGTATCCCGAGATATTCCTTGCCAAGCAGAGTTCACTACAGATTTCAATTCCTCTACGATATGCCCCTGTGGTGTGGATAGCAATCCGTCCAATAAGGGCCCCCACACATGTTCGGTACTCAAGGAAGCATTACATTTCCATTTAGGCTATTGAGAATTCGCGTGTGATACAAGGCTGAACATTATCCTGCAAAAATGCCTGAACCACAAACAAAAACTTTGCAGCTTACTGGTATCTTGTTAAATTTCGGGTATTGTGCACAATAGATGTCTGCTCCTCAAATGTGATGCTACCGCAAAATATAAAGACTACTTGGGCCAGTGTAACGGTTGACATTACGAACTGGCAAGTGACGTTACTCGAAAAGCCACTACACCCGTCATTTCTCCATAAACAAAATTAGGATTTATCCGAGACAGTCGATGCCGTTTGTTTTTCCAAGTGACGTTGATACCAAGTCAGGCGTGCAGTCATGTACTTAAACGAACGCTAGCTGTTGTTGCCGCGTGTTTATCAGTCTCGTGTAACCTTCTCCGTATGGTTTGGCTGCAGACAGATGCATTCTTTTACGATAGCGGATAGATTTAAACATGTGTCGTGGCAAATGGATTTTTAACGAACCTTTCGACGAATTTGCCTTTTAATGTCATTGTGTGTTTGCCGTTCTCAGATGATCTTGCATCCACCTTGCCACACATCGTTAAATTATACTTTCATCCCGTCCAACACGAGTGTCAATTAGCCCTCCGTTAGGCGCGCGAATATCTCAGATGTATAATAAAAATAGTTTCGGTGCTGTTTCCTCACGGTGGGTTGGAACACGTCCCTCCTTCCATCCACCTTTCGTCCTAGGATTCAATGTCAAGGACGATTTCTTCATATTTCGGGCGGCAGCAGCCATTGAATCAGATAGATTCAATGCGACCAACAACGTCAGTTTTTGTGACTTTGTACTATTTCGTCAATATATTCTGATTTTTTTTCTCTTGTAAAATAGTGTAGTTTTCTGTTTTATACGAAAATAATTCTAAACAAGTATTTCGTAACTTCTGATTGATAGTTTTTTTTTCCCTGCTGGGAGTTGAGATACATCTGAAGGATGCCGCGCGCTTAGCCAGTAACTGTGCTTTATTCAATCCTCAGTGTAGCTGGAATAAACCAAAATATATGGGAATCGAAATCGCTCAGATCCTAGGAAAACTAGGTCACGAATATTTGAAAGAGCATCTGCGAAGACGGTCCGAGTGTAACATTCACATGACTCAGAATTGTAGAAATACCTGATATACAATACCCTATTCAAGACAAAAAACTAAGAAACATCAGCAGAAACTTGGAAAAGAAGGTGCTGTTCCTTCTTGTCAGGCCCTTGAACATTATAAGGCGATTTGTGACTGCAACAAGGCATCTTGAAATGTAAGCAGTGATGACACGGTGATAAATAACCATTATCTTTGAGTTTTTGTATAAATATCTCGATTATATTTTGTATATTACTTTATTTCAAATGTAATTCAATGTCAAATCTCACCAATAAAGTGATTAAACTATCTTTAAACATAAGTATGAGGTGATGCATCCGAGAGATGCCGCGCGTCTATGGATGGAACTTTTTGAACCTCGCCTAGCGGAGAGTTAAGCGCATCCACAAATCATACGCTTTTTAAGGCCTTCTCATGTATTTTTCGAGCAACCACTTAGCCCAATTTCTTCAAGCAGCTGTGTGTGTGGGTGAAGGGTTGTCAAACAAAACGGCATGCTCTGGCGTCAGCCACGCTCTATCTCCACACTGAAAAATTAGTCGCCAATTTTTCTGGTCCGAAAACGACCATCCAATATTATTTCTTTTATACCACTCGCGAAATTGTTTAGGATTCCATAGGTATAAAAAAAATTTCAACTTCGTCAATCAAAGCGCTCTTCGTCATTTCGTTCCATTCTAATACGAACATTTCTGATACTGCACTTGACGAAGCTGAGGCTGCCATCTTGTTTAGGACGTAGGACGAAGAACCTTATTGGCTGAAATTTGGATAAATTTTTTTCAGCTCACTAAGCAAGAAGTTGTTCAAAGTCATTGCTACTCGATATCGTCGGTTGAAAGAAATTCCTCCAAATACATGCACGTGTGATACGGTCTTAAGCAGTTCTCTTGTTGCAACTCGTCACCGATAGTAGCTGGCTCACTGCGTATTTTCTAACTTTTATAGCCAGAAGCTGAGTGTCGCGTGACCACGCAGATGCAAATGAAAATTTAATCATTAGCGTATATTTTTCCCTACTATTTATGCCTTAATTTGTATTTAGCTGCATTTTTTTATGGCGATGTAATCTCCCTTTTGAGGAGTGATTTAATTAAGTGTATTAGAGGCAATTTGAATAATCTTGGAGTTCACTATCCAAAGTGTCTTTAAAATACTATCAAATGATGCAACAGTTATACCGAGTTGATATCGATCCGTTTATATTTGTATTCGCTACACAAAATTCCAATAAATCTTCACAGTAACTGATGCAAATACTTATTAGCACCACATGCTTATCCTTACGTTTCAGTAGATCTAACTGATAAGTCTGATTCAGTTGTAACGGTTTAATCTTAATTTTATCCAGTTTCCAAATCGGTAAGAATATAGTAGCCCAAATCTCTCGTAAATTGTCAATTTTGTCGGTCTTTATCACATATATATAACAGTATTAGACATCCGACGAAACCGGAAAAGCGAAGTTTCCGCTAAAACTAGATCGTTTTAGCAACTACATAGAAAGAGCGCAAGCAATCGTTGATTTGTTTGTTTTAACCCGTTATTAATAAAGCACGTGACTTTTATTGCATCTTTTTCTGCAAGTAAAAATGAGAAGAAAATTAGACATTGCGGTGACTTTCGGGTGGTTTACATATAATTATCGATTATAAAATGAAGGTAAAAGCTTTAAAAATCTTTACGTGTTCTGTTTTATGCCGATATATAAAAACACACTAACTCTATAAATATATGAAGTACACAATTTTAACATTTGATAAGATTAATATTTTTATGTGAGCACATTTTTTATTAATTTAATAAAAACTTGTTTAGTTATATAAAAAAAGCTTGTTGGTTAAAGGGATTGTTTAACAGAAATAATTGTATCTCATAATAAGGCGTTTAAATGAACAAAGTATTTTTTTTTAAAGATTCGTATTCAATCTACAGTGACTCCGATGCATTTGAATACATTTATCAAGAAATTGTTGAACGTGTAATTTTCAAAACAAATAATTACCAATAGTCCCAATTATTTTATTTCACATACCCAATAAACATTAACAATGATACAGAAAACTGAAAAATGTACTAAAAATTAAAATGCGACATTTTACCTTTTTAAACTTTTACTTCACAAAAATTGATAAAATCATAAAAATAATTCCTTTTACTTTTGATAAATAAGATTACAATATTTTTGTCGCACATGTCCATTATTAACTGTAAAAGTCGCGTGACACAGACCCGCTTGCATCATTCTCATCGCAGAAAGTATTTCGCAATGATTTTTGCTCACTTTCTTTTTTCAATTCCTACTATTAGCTCGCTCTCTCCCTATTTCTTATACTTATTTATATATCCTGTTCAAATTTTCATTCGTTAATAAAATACTTTCTATTCATCCATTCAAGTTCAAACACATTTTTTTATACTTGTAGTGGATGATACTTGATGTCAATACAGATATTCAAATATTAATTCATTAATTAAATTTAAAAAATGAATAAATAGTAAGAAACAAAAATAGCCCAACAACATATATATAAAGGAAAATCGTTCGTTGTATCCTTGTAGCGCATTGGACTTCGAATTCATAGATCGTGGGTTCGAATCCCACCTAGGATGGCTTAATTTCTGAAATCGATTTCGTTTTTACTATACTATTTTATAAGAATAATCAAATTTAATTTTTAATAAAAATAGTAACAAACAAAAATAGTCCAACACCAAATATAAAAAGGAAAATGGAAAATTGCAAGGAAAAATCGCTTTCCATTTTGTCACTTAATATTGCGATATGTATATACATTTATATTAATTGTAACCATTTAATAAAAACTAAAAATTCTTTGTTGACCTAAGTAGGAATTGACTTTAAAATAATTTTTTTATATTATTTGTAACTCAGTCAACTTTGTGCATAGATTACAAGTTTTCAATGACGTTGCCTGGGAATTGGGGGAAGTGTAGATAGCTACTGTAAAGATAACATATTGACATTATGTGCTACATTCTTGGTGAATTTGTATATTATCGTCACACTCAGAAGCAACAAAGGGTCTATTAGTGACGGACTTCGAAATTCTGAAAGGCACGAGGATGAGTTGGCAATCTACTGTCTAAACCTTCCTCAACACTCCAAACGTGAAAACTGTCAGCCTCGACAGGTTTAACGAGCGTCAGTCCCTTCATACGGCGAGTTTAGTGGTACCAGGACTTGAGCCTACGGCTCGACAAACTGCCACCATGAAATCACGCCTATGACCGCGTCAATGCACAAGAGATACAAGAGCCATAATTGGCAGGGCTGCGCAAAATACGTTTGTATAATTAGTAAAGAAATGCATGATGCAAAGAATTGCTCTAAATGAGAGTCTGATCCAGAAGTTGAGTTTCTTTCACTTTTTAAAAATTTCTATGTTGTTTAACTGAAAAAATCGCACATGTATGCCGCCCCACTCATTATGGTGGTTATGACACTCTGCTTGTAATCAAGTGAACTCTGGTTCAAATCCTGAATAAGGCATGGGTGTAGTCGGCACGGCAAGAAGTCGGACTCTTTCGCCTGAAATGGATTCCCGTCTCGAATGGAAAGCAGCGCACCCCTTCTGTTCTAATAGTTTGTGTAATAAAGTCTATATTCTTCTGTGATTGTACTGTATGTTTCTGTTCATCTGTCTCTAGTCTTTCATATGTATCCCAGGATGGAACGCGCAACAGCATCACATATATATAAGAATACTTTAACACGGACCTTATAAAAAACAGTGATGTGACAACTTATAAATTTTTCTCAACAGACGCTTTTTTTTTCATTACGTATATAATAACATTTATGCTAGAGCGTGTTCAGATGCGATAAATTATACAAGTACGTGATCAGGGATACCTTGCATTGATTTTTTTTTTTAAAATTGTTTCAGTTACTCATTTCAAACAAGGACTGTAAGGAATGTTTTAAAAAATCGGAGTAGAGTCAACGTTAGCCTCGAATTTATTAATTCGGAATGGTTGGATTAATGTTGCATTAAACTCAGCTATAAGCCCTCTCACAATTCCAAATTATAGATAGACAAATGAGTAGATACCTGAACTAGTCAGATAAAACACTTAACCAGCAGTTCATACAATACCAGTTTTTTAAAAAATCCGATATTAACTTCGATACATCCTGGTATTTTCATACATTTTGTAAGGGCAGCATTAAAATATTACCGAATTTTATCTACTATATTACTGCATTGCAATAACAAAACAGAAAATATAGGCTATTTTTCCTGATATAATTCCGTATCATAGGACCCACCCGTTTAATTCAACACAAGGGTCATATCTATCAAAATAAAAGCATAAACTAATGCAGTTTTACTTAGTCCAGAAAAAAAATAGATGTTCTGTCTTCTCCAGATGTCAACGAGCTTGAACCGAACTTGGGACGCTTTTATGAAAATGTATTCCAATTTTCGTGCGAATTTATGCTGATGTAACACATACGTATTTTTATAATATTCAGCGTTTTTAAAACTGCTGGTCTTTGATATTTAAGAAATATAAACACAATTTTGCGCTCTAGCACGTAAAGTTTAGGTCTAATTAACATTAAAACGTATGTGAAAGGAAATATGGAGCACATTTAATACCAGGGGTGGGGGGATCATTTCAGTTAAAATGAAGTTTAAATACGTTGCTCTTTTAAGATAGCGAAATCAAAATACTACAATAACGTTGAAGTATTTTTCCCTTTTGGAAAAGTAACGAGGGTTTTTGGGGGGGGGGGGGGGTCCTATCTTGAATACAGTAATACCTCAACTTACACGAGTCTGGAGTTACGTGATTTTCAAACCTCGTCGATTTGTCTTGTGTTTCCGAACTACACAACTCGATTACTCGTTCAGCTATTGTGCACGTTCGGACATATTGCGTGGAGTCGACGCTTAGCCATAATAGTTTATTTTTTATTTATTTCTTATCTACGGGGCGTGTGTGTTTGTTATTACATGTTATAATTGATGGGCTCAGAAATGCAAGAGCAAGGCATTAAAGAATTTTAATCTTTAGGCTCAATTCAATCAGAAGATCGAATGACGGTTGAGAATTTGACAGGAGACAGTTTAATTGAAAAAGGGTTATATACAAAATTTCAAAAAATACAGACTCCAACGAAGAGTATTTTTTCAACAAAACAAGGAATAAAAAAAATTAGCATGCAGAGAGGAAATTTCGCGGGAGGAAAAAAACTGAGCCGTCAGACTACTTTGTTAGATTTTATGAAACCATGAAAAAAAAAACAAATACAAAATCACAAACCAAAGTTATCTAACGTTTTTTAAACATTTTTTTAAAGTATTATTTTCCTTCGTTTCCAACTAAAAATAATTTGTGTGTATATGTAAAACTATACCCCAACTTACGTGAATTCGACTTTCAGTCTCGCCTATCGTGTAAGTTCAGGGTATTACTCAAGGCTGGTTTTGCTTATCAAAGAAACAAGATCAAAATTCTGAATATTTTTCTCAGAAAAGAAACGTGATACAGAAACCATGAGGAAGGAATTAATGAATTCCCTTAAAGTTGCTTAAGATTTGGAAAAAAACTTCCATTAATTAATTTTTTTTTTTTTTTAAATGCAAAATTTTCGTTTTATAAAATACAGAATGAAACATCAAACATTTCATGCAAGAAAAATTGATCCAAACAAAGTGCATATTAGAATACTTTGCCATGTTTTTCTTAAAAAAGGCAAAGCACACAATTAAAAATGGAATATATTCCCCCAAAATTAAAGTATTTCCCGTTTAATTCTATGACATTTGACGAAGAGACAGACTTAACGTATTGAATGAAAAGCAGAAACATGTACTCTAACTTGTCGGAAGTCATCATGAGAAATACTGGTCCCTAAGAGCGTTATAATGATCATTAACTACGAAAAGAAAATGAGGTTTTTTCCAGTGACCTTCGGATTTTTCTTCCATGATGAATTCTACTTATCTTAATCGTTGATAAGAATAAGAGTTTGTTAATTATATGTAGATTTAAAATGTCTAGACGCCAACAAAACTTAACATTTCTTTGATCTTCAAAACTGAAAAGCTTTAAAAATTAAGGAGGAATGGGAAAGCTTAACAGATACAATTTGAATTAAAATCTTAAAACTAAGAAGAAAATTTTTAATGGACGGACGGCATAAAAAAAATGTTAGAGTTTATGTTGATATGGCAGTCCAATTTTTTTCCCACTCTTTACTAATATACAAAAGGAAAGTGATTAAATAAAAATTACTAATACGAAGTGCAATATGTTGCTGTAATGAGTAATGCGCGTGAACTAACCACAAATGGGAATAATGTAGTTCAGCTACTAATGAAGAATGTAGTCCGATGAGCTTGAATTTAAAAATTGATATATTTACTGAAAATTTTTAAGTTCAATTCTTTGACTTAACAAGATCCATTATATATATATAGCGGTGATATGTGTTCATTATCGAGATCAAGTATGATATAACTTAAATTTATATTGTATTGCCTGTTTAAGTTGCAGAATGATTGTTCAAAGTTTTATTTCTCTTAGAGTTTTATAATCCTAAGCGAGTTAGTGAGAATTATTAACTTTGCACAAAGAAAAAACACGAAGGCTATTTGCGTCGTACATCGTAATTTTGAACCTCGGTCATGTGACGAAGACTACACCTGAGCTGCAACCCTTCTCCCGAGTTTTTCACCACTCCAATGGGTGGAGATTGAGCTTAGATTTTTCGTGCATCGACCGCTTCTACGCGGAGGTTTTTCGATGGCACCAAGACTCAAACCCGCGACGCTCCAGCCACGAGCTCGTGACTAAAACCATTTAAAATCCTATATAGAACTAATTTTTAAAGTTTTGTAAAACCTGACGAAAATGTTTCAACACTTCAGTCACACAAAATATTCAAAGACTTTAGTTTGAAAATAAATTTGCGATACAAAAATGCCTATACCAAAAACGCGAATTACTCTTATTCAAAAATGCATAAATGAGATTTTAGAACCAATGATGTGCCATTCATTTTAAACTTGACCCAGCTCTTTTTTAAAAAAAGGTTAATATTAAGGATAAAGACTTCCATTTGAAATAATCTTGAGCATGCAAGTTACATGTGTTGAACAACGGAATTCTATGTTAATCTGTAAACTTGCATAGTCTCAAAAAAGAAAAGGCTCGAATAAATCCTCTAACAATATAATAAAAAAAATTTGTAGAGATTCAGGTTTTTAACATCTCTAATTCTTTTCTGTCATAGACCTTTGTTACGGTTGATCAAGCGAAAAGATTGCGTGAATTATTTTTTCTATGAATCGGGGAAAATGTTGACATTTTACAGGAAACGTCAACGACAGTGATTGTATTGATTTTTTTGGGATCCTTTTGAACGAGACCGGGACGAACAAGCGAAAGCTACAAATTTTAAGGATTGGCTATGTCTAGAAGTTGAATTTGCAGTTTGTTCAGAAAAAAAATTTAAGGCAACCAATAAACTCGATATTCGGAAGAAATCAGTTTTAATTGTCTTATACAGAATATATATTCCGATTTCTCTCTTTTCCCCATATTCATCTAAGCCCAGGTTCACCATTAGTCACTGAAAAAGGAGAATTCTGATAAGTTTTTTTAAACTACCCTTAAAATACAACAGTTTTTCAAATGAACTGGAAGAGAGAATTCAAATTAACTTTTCAAAACATTTTTTTCAACGTTTATTTTTTACATAATACTTTGAGTTAGTTGAACGGATAGCATGTTACAATTATAATCAATCTTTAAAAAAAAGATCCCTCCCCCCCCCCCAAAATTAACTCACATTTAAGAATTTTAATGCTTTGAAAGACGCTTAGAATATACATATGATATTTATATAACAAATGATGTAATCATAAATATCATTTAGATCAAATAATCTAATATTCAGTTACGACAAAATTAAATCTTCAACGTTTTAAGTTTATAAAAATAATGGACTTGAGAAATTTTGAATATTACAGTACTTTAAATACGTTTTGAAATGCATACGAGGTGTAGGATTTCATGAAATAACTTTTTGTAAAGTTAATACAATAAATATTTTACATGTTGAAAATAACAGCGAAAATCAGAACCAGTATTGCATTCAATTTAAATAAATTGAAGGGTTTAAGTGTGTTAAAAATGTTCAATAAATTTTAGTTGAGAAGTGCCTAGTCAAAAAGGGATTCCAGGAATCTAGGCGCAATCCAAATTTAACTATCAGCTTAATAAGCAAAACAAACATTTACGTAAATGTCGACTTGGCTCTTCCCTCTCCCCGCATTGATGTACTCCTGCTCGCTGATTTCAAAAAAGATTTGGAAAAAAAAATTTTTAAGAATAAGATAAACATTTCGGTAAATAAATATTTTTAGAATTTTATTAGAAGTATTCAGTCAAACATTTCAGAAAACGGTTATATGTCAAACTATAATTTACCTATTCATCTCTCGTATATGTCTTAAACAAAAAAAACTTCATGAGTCATCAATGCATCTTCAACATGAAGAGGGATCAAGCAAGTAACGGGGGAAAACTGGGGTACTTTCCTTCTTATGTAGTCACGTACTCACTTTCAGAAGGGTAGTGCAAAATCCCTGCAGTTTCCCCCAGGGTGGGAGTATTTGGATGAAACCTGGTTCTATTTTCGAGTTCAATTACGATGCTTGAAATGTTTCTAGTTGTCGGTAAAGAGTTTTTGGAACTAATGAATTAATACAAAAGCATTCAAAAGCTGCCAACAGTTTAAATAGGTTTCAAACTTCTTGGCTCACCTTGATGGTATATTTTATTCATACAAATCTTGTTTTTACAGGCATTTTTAAATACTTTACATTACTTTTAAAAAGTCGGACAATTTCTTTTTCACACACAAAAAAAATCTCTTGTTTTGTCTAAGATTACCAGTGAATATCAAGAAATATATCTGGATTTTAACTTGTGTTATGCATTAGATACAACCGAAGTTATTGAGGTTTATTTAGATGCAAAATTATAATCAAGTTCGAATTTTGAATGTTCTTAATAAAAAAAACTTTCGTAAATACTTCATGAAAAAACCCTACAATTCGCTTCTTTACATATTGCAGCATTTATTATTTTAAAGTTTGGACTACAAAGGATTTATATTCAGGTCTTTATGCTTATTTTATATACCTCACAATACTTAGAATTACTTTTCATCAACAATAAGCAATGATCAAATATCTACTTTACAAACCAGAATTTGTAATGGATGTCTAAATAAATAACATAAGAAAGGGAAGCATTTGCTTTGGGTAAAAGGAAAAAGTTTGGTATTTAGTGAAAAACGTGATATGGGACGTAATTATCATAAAATATGTAAATTATTCTATGCAAATACCATGCTACCGTTTATAATTGTTCTATGTATTTCAATACAAACGCAATGACAATATTCGAAATTGTAATCAACAATTTGCAAGATCAGCTATATTCTAATTCGCCCCATGCAACAAAATACTCCTTTAAATACCCGCACTCTGTGTGTACCGGAATTTCTTTTATCAGAAATCTAATTATACAACGGATGCGTTTGAAAGGACTACTTCCAAAAAGCATCGGGACAAATGCATGTATTTAATGAACGAAAAGAATTCTTTACATAACTGAGTTATTATCAACACACATATATAAATCTATAACGAAATATTATACGTTTAAATAAATCAACTTACCTCTCGTCTTGTCATTGTTATTAGACCGGTTCCCAAAGGCAAAACCGCTCGTTTAAAAGGAACTCTGACCGCAGCGAAACAACATTTTCAAGTTCCCCCGATTGCGTAGGTCTCAGTTTTCGAACTTGAGCGACGCATGCGCGTCAGGATGAAGTGGAGATCCGCAGACTGATTGGCGTGACCTTACAGCTGGAAATAAAGTATTTTAGGTAAGGAAAATTAGGGATAAAAAGCGTTAAGCGGAATTTTATGGAAATTAAAAGATGTTAAAAAACGATGCTTTTTATTTAACTGTGTGTGTTTTGCTGATGATAACAATTACTGTCAGAGATTTAAAAAAGAAATAACTCCTTCAAAACAAATATAAAAATTATTCGTGTTCTCTCTTTAAGAAACACGATCTTTTTAATGTATTCTTACCTTTTTTTCTTTTTGTTATTCAATGATATTAATTCTCAAATTTATTTTCTCTGGATGTAATATATTGGAATGGCAAAATTAGTTGCCTATATAATAAATTTTTCAATGTAATTGTGAGTTCTTATAAATCGACAAATTCTTTAAGAGTAAAACACAAAACATTCAGAAATGCAGGATATTGTTCCAGCAAAATATGGAATTATTTATTTTTGAAAAAAAAAATGAAAGGGGCAAATTTGTTGAAAAGTTGTTTCTTTGTTGAACAAATTTTACTATAATTATGTAACACACATTTTCTGCTTGTCTCAATTCAGGTTTTTAAGCTAAAGAAAAGTACGTAAAGCTTGAAAACACAATTGTGTGAAATTGTTTATTGGAGGTGTAAATTGTTATCAAGTAGCGTCAAATTTTGTGGGAAAAAAGGAAGGAGGGGGGAGACTTCAGCAAGCTTAATTGATGTTGACGGATTTTTGGAGAACTTAATCTCTTATAGAGAGATCTTTATTTCCTGTCTTGATAAGTTGGAGGTTTTACATTGAAAAGATAGAGCTCTTTGCCATTATTATTTTATAGGATTAAATTTAAAAATTGGTAGTAAAAATTTGTTAATTGAGGATTGCGCTTTATATTATAATTTTAATTTGTTGGAGCCGTTGTGTTTTACGTTATTTGCAAAAAAAAATCTTTATTTTCTATTGTTTGGTTCTGTGTGTGAGAGAGAAAAAAAGTGTGCTGCTCCCGGATTTCCAAGAAGGAAAAAAAAAATTTTAATTATTATTACGTTCTCTATTTTTATTTTACATTGAATTAAAGTAAAAGTTTGAAAACATTTAGGAAATTTTAGGATTTTGATAAAATTGCGCGTGAAGCTAAGTTTTGTTGAATTGATATATACAAGGTGTCCAAGGAATCCGGATCCCCCCCCCAAAGCCCTTGAGTTTTTTTTTTGATTGATGATAATCCTATATATATATAAATAACGTTAAATTTGATTTAAGTACTTGGAATGAACTATTTTTTATTAATTAATGCTAATTATTAATTAAATAACATATTTTTTACTGTTTTTTTGTTAACAAAATTGACAAAATCAGAAGAATCAATTGGTGTTGCCTTGAGGTATGATACGAGTTGGGAGACTTTCGACCATGGACCCCCCCCCCCCCCTGAAAATTTTTTGTGTGCGCTACCGATACAAGGTGCTTTGAAAAATAACTGACTTTAATTTACAAAAGAAAAAAAAAGAAAGAAAAAATTACTCGTAATCAGGTAGAACAACCTCTTACATATCTCTTTCAAAACAGTTCACTTAGGTTGGCATATAATTCTCTTAATGATTTTTATACAGTCAGAACAGCACCAAAAACACTTCTTTTGAAAAGGCGTGCAGTTGGTCCGTCGCTTATCGCACGATGTTTTCTCTGAAATTTTTTCAGGTGTATGCTTGGAATTCACTTCGGAATCATCAAGCCTTTCACAAAATTAAGTGCAGAAGCTTTTTTCAAGTTTTTGTACCATTTTGTGAAAGATGAAAATCCCACGGCACTCAATTACTCTTTCTCACTCATCGGCCATCTACCGTGAATGATTACTTCAGCAGGCAAGGGGAAAAATTCACACATACGTATTTGTTTTTAGGATCACTTGAATGCATGCACCAAACCAAGCTTCTCTGCTTCATTTGCTTACGTACAAAATATTATGGTCATACATCTTTCCCCCCCCCCTTCTTTTTTAACACGTCTCGTAATTCTCAGGAGTTGTAAGATATAGGAAAAGAACATTACGCAAGAAACGGGAAATGAAAATAATTCACGAAATTTATCTTTAAACATAAAATGTAGTCTCGTTTTTCCTAAAAACGAACAAAAATGTCAGTTCTAAGGTAAAATCTAGTTTCAATAAGGAGTATTATTTCCGCTGACTGAAAACAATATCTGTAATTTCTGAAGTTTGATACATAGAGAGGAGGGGGGGGGGGGAGTAGAATATTTTCTTTCATTCTTGTAGAAGAGAGCTTTCAAACGGCAGAACTGTTTCTGAAATTCATATATAAGTGATAGGTGTTTCTTCTCAGAATGAATAAAATATGTTCAATTCAGTGTTCTATGTTTTTTGGGGGAATATATGTAAGCCAATCCATTCAAAAGGTTTTTTCGTTGAAAGATAAATCATGTACTAGCTAAGCATACATGAGAAACGGACCCTAAGTGCTGCAGTGGAGAAATAAAAGACAGCTGCGAGAAAGAAACATAATAAATCTCAAGAACTTATTCCTTCTGCTAATGATCCATTCTTGGTCGGTTCAAGCAATTGATAGAAATATCACAGCTTATATATCTCCACCTTCCCTAAATAAGAAATTTTTCAACAATTTCAAGCACAAAAGCAAGATTATTCCGAGTGTTATCATTTCCAGGCAGCTTTTGTCTGATTTTTACTGCTACAGAATTATGTTGTCAACGGAATATGTTGCTCCATTCATCTATTTCCTCAAATGATATAATCTTATGCCCACCTTTTGTGGGAAGCCCGCTATTGCATCGTAAACGGAGAACCTGATCCATAGTTTTAACAGTAAGTAGACCAACATGATAGAGTCAGTTTTGAACAGCCTAAATTTAAATTTCGAAGCCTTTATAGCCTGTGAATATGCTGCTACTGAAATAGTATTCTTGATCGTTGGAATTAAATATCAATCCGTCATTTTTTTGACCGCCTATAGCTATATTTTAAATTATCCGACAACTTGCGACAACTTTTTTTAAAAAATGGAGGTATGGAGATTTGTTTGTGGTTTTTAGATTTATTTGGTGCATTTTAAGAAAAAAAAGGCTAAAACTAAAAAGAGAAAAATAAATTATTACTACTAAAATGGGAAAAAATTGGTAAAAATGTTCAAAAAATTACATAAACAAGGCTCCCTCTGTACAAAAAGTTTATGAACAAATTCTCAATTTTTCAATTTTGATGTATTACTTTGCTATTCCTTTTTGAAATGACCTTCAGGAAAAGATATATTTTAATTTTTACAAAAACTTGAGCACTTTATTTTAGTTATTATATGAAATTGCTAAAAAAAAAAACGGTGATTATATTCACATAAAGGACTGTAAATTTTGTAATAAAACAGTGATTGACAGATTGAAGGTTAAAACACTTTGGTTGTACAGAACATACACAAAAAATTTCAGCAAATTATTTTTTAAACTTTTTTTGAGCTTTTCGGGGGAGAAACACATTTCGAGTAAAACGCATTTTAAAGTTTGGCATATCTTGTGTAAAGATATGGGGGCATCTGCTTTTACTAAAACACTTGAAGTTTTTGTTCTAGTGAATGGAAAATAATAAACTTGGTATTTTTTATAAAGATAATAAGATGGCATATAAAGTAAAATCATAAAAAAATTGCCAATTTTTGAAACAAAAATCATGATTTTAGGGTAGTCGGATACCTTAATCTTTGGATAGCATGATAACATTTCCACTCTTTATATATCGATTCGTTTGTCTGAAAATAACACTTTGAGACGCCTTAAATGCTTTCGTCAGCTGTTACTAATTGCCCCTTGTTTCGAAATGACCAAAAGCTTTTCAAGATATCGATTCGACCAAGTTATACACTGGGATATCTGATTCCATGTTATGAAACAATTAGTGACTATCAATTTTTCTAACTTGTTCTCTGAAAATCACTTTTCCCTCTTTATCCACAAAGCGCGTAATTTTTTCAATGGAAACAAAATTTGTATGATCCATTTAATTGATATGCAGTGACAATTTAACTTTTTAGCTTATTTTATTTCATTTTTGCTAAAAATTAGATAGGTAGTCAATTAAAGATAGTCAGTTTCTCTCTCTCTCTCTCTGGCTATTTCATATCAAACATATCTTCGAATTGTTTTTGATCAGAGTATATTTATAATGAGTAATCCTTACAATTAATTTCGTGTATTTGTTATCATTTAAAAATATACATTTATCATATCATATAAGAAATTTATAATCAATTCCCGAATTGTGCTGAGTTACGAATAATTTTAAAGAAACGTTTTTGATTGTGGAGATCGCTTCTAATTTAAAAGGAACTTTTTGTTTAATCAAATAAATTTTCATTCAGATTTATTAATAAAGTTTAGAAATACAAGAAATAGCAGCCAAGGTGGAGGAAAAAACGTTGGATTTAATATAAACTCTTGCAGGAATTTTTGAAACATATATGAGTGCTAACCGACTATGAGGGTAAGTAAGCAATGCGATAGTTGAATTCTAGTATCAGATGAGGCCTAATTCTTTAATTCTACTTAATAAATTAAAACATAATGAAAACGTAACTGTCTTCTTATGGATCCAATGAATTAAAACCAATTTTAAAATCCATTAGATAGATCCTTAAGTAATTTCTTATAAAATAACCATATTTAATCTAAGTCATTTACACATCAAGTAGTTGTAATTACTTGATGGTAATGAATAGCCAGAAAGTAAAATAAATTCGATTTTTATAATAGAAGTCAAGAAATTAAAATTAACTTTGAAGCACGATCTGTGCGTGCGTGTGTGTGCGTGAAATAATTGACGTTTAGATTTGTGCTGAATTTAAAACAGCATTTTTTAAAGGGGAAGGGGAGAAACCGCACACACAATCTTGACCTCTTACTTTTGAACAGGGATGGGCCGACTTTTCCAGCGTACGGGCTACTTCTAATTGTTTCAAGGTGTTGTGGTCCACCCAGTATCAGTGACACACAAAAAGGGGGGAGGGTAAATGGGTCCGGACCCTCCTCCATAGCCCAAGATTTTTTTTCGATCGATTATAATCCCATGTACATAGTACGTAAAATTAAATTAAGTATTTGTTATTAATAACTTTATTAATTAATGCTAATTATTTATTCAATAATTTATTTCTTACTGTTCTTTGTTCCTGACATTTTATAAAATGAAAAAAAAATATGTTTGGCCGCGTATTGGGGTAGGATATGAGAATAGTAGACATTCGATCCTGGACCACCACGCCACACCCCCTTTGAAAAATCTACGAGTGCGCCTACTGCCCAAGGTCGTAGGTGGGGTAAGGTAAGGGAAAAATCAATATTTACTATAACTTAATAACAAATACGGAATATGTACTTGCCTCCGTAAATAAAATGAAAAACTCACTTTTTAGAAACCGCGTTTAAAGCAAAACACAAAATACAAACATAATACTAATAGCCACAAATATAATATCTAATGATGCATTTATTATCAAAGAATTCAAGATACATTAAAAAATAAAACACTTTCATCTAAAGTTAGTTCTCGTAATTGTAGTCAGTAGAAGACTTAGTCTGCGTACTGTCAGTCAATCTTGAATACTTCCGTATACAATTACTAACGTCTAATCTTTATGAGGTCACTCCAAATTGTCTTGGCGGTCCACCGGTCGATCGCGATCGACGTAATGCTTACCCCGGCTTTTGAAGGTTAAAATATAAGAATTTTTTTAGTAAAGTATAAGAAGCTCTCCCCCAAATCAGAATTAGTCATTTAACTAATGCATATTGTTGCAAATTCTTAAGCTAAGGAATACAAAAGTGACAAATTGTATTCAATTCGTACCGATTTATCACAATCATCATTGAAAATTGGAAAAATACAAGCTGTTGAGTGGTCCTAATGGGCGTCCTTCGATTTTGATTTAAGAAAAAGAATGCACTAAGAAGAGAGTTTCACGCGGTTCTTTCTTTCTAGAACTATAATAAGAAGTGTGTGAAACTGGGTTTGGAGATATTTAAAACTCGATTACACAATTCATGGAAACAAGAAAAATGTGTTAATGAAAAGTGAAAAAAATTCTTCAATAACTCAAATTTAAAAAGATAAATTCATATACTTTTTTCTAGGATAGAAAAAAATTTAAAAATTCGTTAATAAACTGCATATATTTAAAAAAAAGACTTTTTTAACTTTCAACGGTTACCGTTGTCTTTTCTGATTTTTGTTGGTTCTTAATTCTGTCAATAATTAAAAGAGCAATAAAATAGATATATCATTAAATAACCTCACTGTGCACTCAAGAAATATACAATTATTGGGTTGTTAAATCGTACCTTCATAAACCAAGCGAAAGAGTCTTTGTCTGTCGAGTCTTGGGTTCAAGTTCCTGGTGCCAATAAAAACTGGTGACCACGGTAGCCTAATGGTCAAGGTAACGGACTCGTGGTCGGCGTGTCATGAGTTCGGGCCTAGTATCGCTGAAAACCTGCCGTGTAGGGGAGCGATGCACGTTAAATCTATCGAGAGCTCAAACGTCCTCCCGTTGGTGTGGTAGTTGGGAGAAGGGGTGCCAGCTCAGGTATTGTCCTCGTCACTTGACCATGGTTCAGAATTACGAGGTCCATCGCCAAAAGCTTTCGAGTAGCTGAACATTGAGACATAAAATTCACTCACTCACTCGCCAATAAAAACTCGCCGTATAAAGAGGCCGACGCACATTAAATTAATCAAGGTCGTAGTCCATTCGCTGGCGAAGTGGGGATGCTGAAAGAGTGGAATGCTCAGGTGTCGTCTTCATCACTCTATCATGACGCAAAATTGCGAAGTCCATCGGCAATAGCTCTCACGTTTTTTCAGAGAGTGACGAGTATAAACAGTCAAACAATCAACACAAGTAAAATAACCACATAATTAACAAAAGTTTAATATATGTTTTGATGTTTCTTAATGAAAATTTATAAATATATATAAATGAATAAAAATATGTTAATATAGTATATATATATATGTATACCATACGATGTTTATGTTATTGTTTTAATGGGATTAGAGTAGCGTTTCTCAAACTGTGGGGCGCGCCCCTCAGGGGGTGAGTGGTAACTCTACGAGGGGGACGCAATGTATTTTATAATTAATTTAAGAATACTAACTTAAGAGCAACATTAAAAATCACCAGCGACTCCACGGGCTTGTCATATATAAAATTATACACAGAAATTAACACTTATCTTGATCATTTGTACGGTTTATAATTAATCCCTTAACTATCGATGAAAAGTTACGCGATTCGCTCCCCAAAGCGAACGTTTTCCACTTAGGCATGCATATGTGATGCTTTTTGGGGGGGGGGCAAGGGGAGAAAAAGAATAAATTAGCAAATACTCTGAAAAAAAAATAAATCCTTCGCAAATACACACACACTGTCAAGTTCATTTTTTTGCATTCCAAAGCCATCGGAATAATTTTCAGTGCACAGAAAAGATCGTACTTTGGAAAGGAAAGACGTACGTATACGTCCGGGGCAATTAACGCACTGGCTGAACAAGACGTTTAAAAACGCCGGTGGCCCATAGAAATTTAGAATAGTATTGTAGTTTTCGTGTCAAAGTATAGTATTGTTGAATTAAATAGTTATTCTATGGGGAGGTGCTCGGCTAAAATTATGATTGAATATTGGGTTCTAAATATTGAAACTTTGAGAAGTACTGGATTAGAATTTTTGTAATTTTTTGTCAATAGTTAATTAAGGGGGGGGGGATTTATTAAATTACAGATAAGTTCACCAGGGTTTTAAATTTCCCTAGCGCACTGCTTTCAATTGGCAATCATGGAAAAAATGTCATTCAGTAACCGTTTTCAGAATATTTTAAGCAGAATAAAGAATTAAATTTTAGGTTTGAAAATCAAGAGTGGAACAAATATTATTTAATCTCGAACCTCCAGCAGTTGGATTACTTTAATTAAATGATTGCTGGTTGAATGACTTGTATTCTTGTTGATGTAACATGAATGATTGCTCTTGAAAAGCAGGAACCTATGTTTTATCGCCTAATGTTTTCTCTTTCTTCATCAGTCACTAAGTCAAGGTTGCCACTTTCATTAAGTTATTGTGTAAGCGTTTTCGCTTCGTTAATGTAATGGAGAAGCCATTAAAAGCGTTGTAGCACAGATCGATGACTTGATTCTCTGCCAAAACGGCACCTCCTATCTGCCAACCGTTACACGCAAAGATCTTCTTTTTACTTACTTTTTCAGTTTGAATTTCAGAGCTCAAAAAAAATTATTTTTATAAATTTCAAAACAATCCTTAGATATACAGTTCGACCTCTTTAACAAAGTCGTTAAATCCTGAAAAAAGTTGTTTTTTTTGCAGAAAATTCGTTAAACAGAGAGATTTTCGTCTTTCAATACACTCGTACTTTATGAGCCACATAAAACAAATTTTGAATTCATAAACACTATTATTTGTTTAAAAAAATTATTCACGTCATTTTTTTTGTAAATTATTATCAATTTATTTTATATAACTTATTCATCAAAAAGAAATATGCAAGAATGACATGGAAAAAAAAACATCGTCCAGGAAAATACAATGTATTTTCAACTTTAAGAAATTATTTTTTTTAAAGTTAATGGAATTTCAATGACATTTTCTAATTGTGAGCCTACAAGTAATTTTCAGCATACATAACCTCATGCTTCCTTAAATTTAATTACTGATAATGTCTGTAAATTTTGTTTGAGTTTTTTGGATGAAACGTATAAGACTAGGCAATTTTATTGCTCTCGGTGAGTTAGGCACATGGTAAAACCAGGTTCAAGATCCCTGATCACCATAAAATGTGGTAAAATAGAGAATAATTTGAAATGTCGAGAAATATTTTAAAAATAGAGTGAAAAAAATCAATTCACAAGAGAAAAATTTAGTTGAATAGAAAAAGCATTTCGCTCTATTTGGAGGTTATTTTACCAAGAAAATTGTAAAATGTTCTTGGTTCCATTCGCAAAATAGAAGTTCGTAAAATGGAGGTTCGACTGTATATATTTGAGAAGAGTGAAAGAGAAAGAATTACTCCCCTCAAATACAGAAATAATCTCTCATAAAAAGAAAGAAAATGAACTGAAACTGGAATCATGACCACAAAAGTTTGACTGTTTCAGTTACTTATACGTCAGTGGATCTGATAAAATTATCTCTTTATATAATGTAACAATTTACAAGTCTTGCAATTTATGTTTTAACTTAAAACAGTCTTTCATTTACATTTTTGCTTATATATTATTTACATAAATTCACTGATAAGATATTTTACACAGAAAGCAAAGTATTCGAGTCTTTCTCGTTGGTAAAAATAAAAAAAGCATGTTTATTATATCAGCAGTTTTTTGAGCTACAGTGTGCTAATTTGTCTGGTAAAGAGAAATTTAAAATGCATATCAAATAAATCTTTCCATGATTGAAACAAGTAGAAAAATCAATTAACTATTCAAAAATTTCCACAAGGAACATATTCATTCGAACAGAAATTCTCATCTCATTTTCTACTTTTCTCACGGAAATATTAGCCTTGAGAATATTATCAAATTACCTACTTACATATAAACAAATTTGTGTGTGTGTATCTGTCTGTCTTTTTATAATAAATTAATCTTTTGTGAGCATGTACGTCTGCGCTTTTTTACTGAAGAACCAAAAGGCTTGAGATACTTTTAAAGTTACACCCATAGAAGAATCTCTATTTAATTTATTAATGAAAGTTAAATTGATTGGATTAATTTTGTTTGTGATTTGAAAGAGATGATTAAATGAAGCATCACCATGATTAAAATTATGGAGCACATTAAATTGCATCTTGTGTAATCATAATAGATTAGTATTTATTTCAGCAACTACTACAGTTTTACTTACTGTGTATCTTTTACTCAATATTGTCTTTGCTTACTTATCTTAAGTAGCTATCCTAATGTGTTAAGTAGGGTAGTTCCCCTAATAAAATTATCCGATGCCCCTAACATAGTTTTCTCACCGACACCACTAGGTCATTGAAATTATTTATTACAATAGAAATATTAAAAACAAGTATTATAAAAAAAATTAATTAACTCCTACTTAGGTCAAAACAAAAAAATTTATTTTAATTGTACTTTTTAATAAATAATTACAGTTATAATATAAATATGTATATGCATTTTATCACAATATTAAATGGCAAAATAGAAACCGATTTCCCTTACACAATTTTCCATTTTCTTATAAAAAAAATGGTGTTGGACTATTATATATATTTATACATATTTGTTTGTTACTATTTATTCATTGATTAAATTTAATTATTCCAATAAAATAGCATAGTAAAAAGAAATCACATTCTCGGAAATTAAGCCATCGCAGGTGGGATTCGAACCCACAACCTTTGAATTAGAAGTCCAACGCACCATCCATCGCGCTACAGGAACACAACGAACGATTTTCCTTTCTACATATGCTGTTGGGCTATTATTTTTGTGTTTGTTACTATTTATTTATTTTTTAATTTAATGAATGAATTAATATTTGAAAAAACTGTATTAACATCAAGTGATCCACTACAAGTTTAAAAAAATGTGTTTGAACTTCAGTGGATGAATAAAATGTATTTTATTCACGACTGAAAATTGAACAAGATATATATATATATATATATATATATATATATATATACAGAGAGAGAGAGAGTGTGTGAACTAATAGGAATTGAAAATCCCTGAACAGAATTTTTTTCAATTGAACTATCAACTTTTAAATGCAAATACTTTTTAGAGGAATTTCAGCTGTAAGCAACATTAAAAAATTACAAGACAAAAATATAACCCATTTTTAAATAAGATACTTGTACTTTGAACGGTTAGAAATTTCAAAATGTCTTTATCGTACATGCACATGTGCTATATTTATATTAACTAATCCAGAGCTGAGAGGAAAAGAGATTTTTATTTCATAAAAAGCTATGTGTTATTAATTTAATGTAGCTAAATAGCTTTTTTATATGAAAACTTTTATTTCAGAGCAAGTTACGTACCAGAAGAATTAGTTAATAAAACAATATTACGGAAAATGCTGTTTTTTTTTCTTATTTTACTTTTTACTTCTCCAAAACAAAATTTAAACAATGATGATGATAAAATAATTGTGTTCAAATTTGTAAGAACATATATATATACTATATATGTATGTATATATATAGATGATTGTGTTAAGTTTAACATCATGGTTCTTTAATCTCAGTTTTCTTTTTTAATTTAATTATCAAGTATTGTTGCTTAACACAATTTAGATTAAAGTTAAAATTACACTGATGGGGAGGGGATTCCAACACCGAAAAGGACTTGTTTTACATAAACGAAATTTGGTAGGCGTGTTTATACATCTGAAAGATGACATCGATCCAAATTTCACGTTTCACGCTTAAGTGTGGAGGTAGTAGCACCACTCAGAACTTGCAAATGTCTTAATGCCTTAAATGCGTGCTGTAAAGCTCGTGAGAGTTATTTGTCTTGAAATTTGACGTATTGAGTTGATGTTAGCTAAGAATGCCTTCACAAAACGACGATGAAGCCGTTATCAACATCTCACCGAGTTTGAACTAGGTTGTGTAACAGGGCTACGAGAAGGTGTGTAGCGGATAACTACATAAGCCAGTAACAGCCTAAGGGCAGGAGTGATCACTTTTGTCTAGTGGTATGTTACGTGCTTACGAATCCATAGGTCGCGAGTTCTGTCCTCTGTATAAGCACCGCCACTTCATTGGTGACCTTGACGCTGGATTAAGAAAAAACGCAACCTTCACAAAGCTATCATAGCGTCATATACCAGCTGCAAGAGCAATCAAAAGCCGTCAGACTCACTTGACGCAGCAACCAAAGCCGTCAGACCCCCTCGACGCAGCAACTAAAGCCATCAGACTCACTTGACACAACAGCAACAACTCACATACTCGCCATAACAACTATATCGTTCGTTCACCTATCCGCCGACTCACTGGTGGGGAGTAATGTAGCGGATAACTACATAAGCCAGTAACAGCCTCCGGGCAGAGGGGATCACTTTGGTCTAGTGATATGTTACGTACTTACAGATCAGAAGGTACCGAGTTCTATCCTCCTCATGTGGATTTTCTTTCCAAGATATTGCAGAAAGACTTGGCCAGAATATATCCACTGTGCATGAATGTCGATAGCAGTGGTCAAGAGATGGTACTGTCTCAAGGAGACTGATTTCTGGATAGAGACACGTGACACTAAAGAGAGGGAAGACCACCGTATTCAGCGTACGGCTGTGGCGCATTGCATTGCATTTACGGCAGAAATTCGAGCTGCAGTTGGTACCACAGTGACACAACGAACTGTTAGAAATCGGTTACTTCAATGACAACTCCGAACCAGGTGCTCCGTAGTGTGTATTCCACTGATTCCAAGCCATTGCCGCTTGCGACGCCAGTGGCGTCAAGCCAAAGCTCATTGGAGGGCGGAGTGGAGATCTGTTGAGTTTTCTGATGAAAGCAAGTTTTGCCTTGGTGCCACTGATGGCCGTGTGTTGGTCAGAAGAAGACCAGCGGAATGCCAGCAAACAAACTGTCTGCGCCATAGACACATTGGACCTACACTTGGAGTCATGGTCTGGGGAGCAATTTCCTATAACAGCAGGAGCACTCTCATGGTTATCCCAAACAGATAACCATTCGCAGTCATTACTAGACTGCGAATTTGTACGTCAGTCTGGTAATTCAACCTAAAGTACTGCCATTTATGAACAGTATTCAAGAAGGAATTTTCCGACAGGATAACGCTCGCCCTCACACCGCTGTTGTAACACAAAGTTCTCTACAGAGTGTTGACATGTTATCTTGGCCTGCATGATCCCCAGATCTGTCTCCAATTGAGAACGTATGGGATATGATTGGACGATAACTCTAGCATCATCCACAGCCAGTACTGACCGTCTTGGTATTGACACAACAAGTACAACAAGCATGGAACTCCATACCACAAAGTGATATTCGGCACCTGTATGACACAATGCATGCACACTTGCAATTAAAATTCTAGAGGTTACACCGGCTGTTAATGTAACAGCATTTTACATTTGAAATGCATTTTCTTGAGCTTAAATAAGCCTATGATCTTGAAAATGCAATCAATTAAAGATGTTAGCTAGACTATTGCATTGTCCCAATTTCATTACTCTACAGTAAATTTTCTTGCTGTTGGGATTTTTTTCCCGTCAATGTATATTTGCTCTGTGTGTCGTAAATGTTAGCATCGAGAAAGAATTCATGAAAAAGGGTTTTTATTCTTCAAGAAGTGAGAATAAAGATGTGAATAGTTAATGTTTTTCATATTTTCATGCAAACTTTACCGCAAAGAACACAACAAGAAAATTTGAAGTAGAGGGGGGTGAGGAAGGAGAGAAGGGAAGTTATTAAAATTGATAACGAAGGCTTCATCTCAAACAGGTTTTGTGGGGTGATTCACCCTTTGAATTTTAACCAGAGTCGCATGTGCTCTTTTATGCTTTAGACAATAATTAAAAAAGAGGATTTAATTATTTTTATAGTTAATAGGTAGGAGCTTATTTTTTAAGGGAGAAATTATATGGCACTTCCCCTCCTTAAATTTCATTCACCACCAATCAAATTCTCTCTCTCTCGTGCTGTTTTTTTCTTAGAATCTTTTTGCTTCCTGTCATTTACAAGTTCTTCAGTGAATTTTGAACCTACAATTTGTTACATGTAATGAAATTTAGGTTCAAGATTCATTTTAGAATTTTTAATAAAAAATTTACATTTATACTACCTGGATATGGTATGAACTACAGAAGAAATCTGAATCTTATCCACTCCCAAGCCCCATTCTGACAATAAATACGGCTCTTTTCTAACAATTAAGAAATATCTATGGCTGATGACAGGGGTACAATAGCATTTACTTTCCAAAACTTATCGATATTTTTTATAATTAGTTTTTTATTCGAGAGGTATTCAGCCATCAAGCTGGTATCCGTTCATGGCCTAATAAAAACCGGGTGTGTGAAGTGGAGAGTCACAGCTACTTTGGGTTGTACAATAATATTTCACATACATTAATATGTATATTTGCAGGGGTAACTGCACCATCCTTTCTAATCGATGAGAAAGTTGTCTGCCATAAGCAATTTGCAAACACTGTGTTTTGCCTTGATGTGACGTGATATTAAAAACAAATACTTAAAATATTTAATCTTTGCAATTTTTATAACTATTTATATAATACTATACATAAATACTATCCCTTTTCTCTCATCAAGCTATTATTTTATAAATACACATCCTTAGGTAAATATCTTATTGATAGACACAAAACTGCTTCATAATACTCCAAGAATATCAAACTGCGAGCTTCATGCAACCCACTATGACTGCTTGTTAAGCCAATTCAATCTAATGATATATATAAATATTTTAATAAAAGATTCAAAGTTTAATTTCATTAATTGCTGTTATATACAGGTGTGTCAAAATAATGGAAACACCTAGATTTTAAAGGATACTTTTTTTAGCATGGTGTAAGATTGCCTTTGGCATGTAATACAGCTTTGATTCTCCTAGGAATCGACTCATACAAGTATGAATAGTGTTTAGAGGAATATCGTACCATTCTTCATGGGGATATTGAGAAAGTTCTGGTAAAGATACCGGTGGAGGATATTGATTCTGTATTGAATACTCTAAAATAGACCATAACGATTCAATCATATTGAGGTAGGGTGACTCTGCGGGTAAATGTAGAAGCATTTAACTTCAACCTCGTGTTTATCGAACCATGATTGTACAAGCCCCGCAGCATAGATAGGTGCATTATCATCCTGGAATATTCCACCTCTTACAGGAAACAAAGTTAGCATCATAGGATGAACCTGGTCAGCTAAAATTTGTCTATACTTTTCCCCAGTGATCCTTCCTTTCAGGGCTACAATTGGTCCAGTAGAAAACTAAGACACTGCTGCCCATATCCTGACCGATCCACCAACATACTTGACAGTTGTAAAGAGACAATCAAAATCATACGCTCTTGCAGGTGTCCTCCAAACGTGCACCCATCCTGTTGTAGGGAAAAGTGAAAAAGACAATTTGTCAGGCCATATTACTTTCTTTCATCGATCGATCAGGTTTTGCGAGTGTGACACCCCTGTAGGCGGCGTTTGGCATTAGTATCTGTGACAAGTGGCTTAGGAATTGCTGTTCTACTGTAATTGATCTGTTTGTCAATGTGCCTTCCAACTGTAATCATTGACACTGGAGAATCCAGGGCTAATTGAGCTCTTCAGTCACTTTTGCTACAGTTGTTCTCTTTTTAGGCATTAAATCCGCTTCAAAACCCGTCGGTCCCTTTTAGTGAGCCTCTCTTTCCGTCCACTGTTTTGTTTTGTTGAGCTTGTCTTGCCGCGCTGTGTGTATGCTATCATGACTTTAGACATATACCTCTAGAAATGTCTAAAAGTTGGGAGGTTTGGTCACACTTACACCAGGCTGGACGGGTTCCTTCAATTTGGCTTCTTTGGGAATCTGAAAGATCCAACATTTTACGCTTTTGAAAAAAAATCCAAGACTAACAGAACTTCAATAAAACTACCATATATTACCAGAATATATACATTTCTACTTATATGAGAATCTACTATCTATTATTATATTTTAATGCTTTTGAGGAGCATTAAAAGTTTAAATTTTATTCACAGGTGCTTCCATTATTTTGATAACCACCTGTATATATGTATAATTTTTATTGTACTCTGTTTGACAGACAAGAAGGATTTGAATATTAAAGATTAATTAAAACTTTGGAGAAACAATAAAAAGATGGATGCTTCAGTACCTATAATTGTTGCAGACTGAGGACTGCTTTTTTAAAAAGTGGGTTTAAACTAGCTATATGACTAGCCAACTTCTCCCCTTTCTGTTTATAATTCCGAGAGAAATCCTATGAAAAAAAATCGATACAAGTTCTACGTCTATTATTATTAAAAATAAAGATACTTAAAAAACATTAAAAAATGCATAGATCACGCTCGAATAAAAGAACAATAAACTCATTATTGTCAGATTATGTGATAGGAATACAAATTCAAAGCTTGAAAAATAAAGACCCATTAGTAACAATGTTAATACGTAATTTTTTTTATTTATCATAAACTCTAATATTATGAATCGTATGCAAGAAATAAACATTTTTAAAATATTGTTCTTACGAGCTACAGTATCGCCATATATGATTTGAGAGAGAAGGTATTAAAATGTAGAGAAAATTCATACAACAGTAAATATTAATATTATATGCGTTTATAAAGGTATCCTACTTTTGTATGCACAATTTATGATTTCTTCATATAGATAACTACAAAATAAAATTCTTTCGGTATTTTTGTTCTAAACAGTATTTATATGATTATTATAATTTTTGATATTTTCTGATTTATGTGAAACTAGGAGTCCGTTACGCCGAATGTAATTTGTAATAACATTTTTGAAACCTGATAAATATGTATTACTTGTGTTTTCCAAATGAACTACTTCACTAACATTGAGGGGGCGTGAGTAGCCTAGCGGTTAAAGCATCGGACTCCAGACCGGAAAGCCTGGATTCGTTGCCCGATGCCACCAAATACCCTCGGAGTACACACAAAGTACGTGCTCGTTAAAATCAGTGGGTCCGAATGGTGTTGCCCTCTATTATGTTGTACCGAACAAAATCGTACTGTCACCTTCATGGGGCTTAAAGCTTAGGCTAACGACAGGCGTAAAATTCTAGCCCTTAGCCGCGATGAATTTTGGGGACCTTGATCTGATGTTACTATCGATCAGGTGGCATAAGCAACAACAACAACTAACATTGAAGCTAAATTTGTCTTCCTTCCTTCCTCAGTGGCTCGACAGCCCAGGGTGGCCCTGGCCTTCTCATGAGGCCTTTTCCAGGCTAGCCTTCTTCCTGCTTGTGTTCTCCAATTCTTAGTTCTCAAAACTGGGAGATTTTTTTCAAGGCCATCAATCCATCTAAGGTTTAGCCTGCCCTTTCTTCGTGTGCCAATTGGTTGAGCATTGAAGATTTTTTTTTAGTGGTGCGGTCTTCGTCCAATTTGACAACGTGATTGGTCCATTTAATTCGTTGTATTTTGATGAAGTTAACGATATCAGATTCTTTATATGATTGATTGATAAAGCTCGAAATTTGATTTTCTCCGCCACGTTCCATTTTCCAGAATTCCTCCAAAAATAAAACTTGAAATCTTCCTTTCGTAAAATTGTCTAGCTTGTGTCATAAATATTAGTACGTGTTCAATGATCTTTTAATGGTATTTGAATATCTGTGAAATCGCTTTGATGAGTTTTATAGTTTGTCTGAATCAAATTTAGATAGTCTGGATAAAAACTTAAATTTTTTATTTGCAATACTTATTTCTTTTATAAAGATAATATGATCAATTTCTAAAAAATAACAAGTATTGTCAATATAACTATATTTCCAAAAAAAGTGTAAATTTTCAATTACTTAAACCATTATTAGCTGGTCCACCTTGTGGCAAGCCCTTTAGTTTGTTCATAACTACCATAATGATATAAGCAATTTTATTATAGTACCAGCCTAATGAGAGAATTAAAAGGTGTTAGTGGTACTAGGCTTGAACTCATGCCACACCTTGACCATCAGGCTACCACGGCTACCAAATTTTTTCATGATACTCTTGATAACTTCCAAATTACGAATGTTAGTGAAACTTGGCCAAATACAGTCCTTGTGCCAATATTAAAATATAAATAAATGTGAAATGACATTCTTCAATAACTGATTACTGCAATTTATTTATTCACGAGTTTGTTAATGTGTAAGATGTTCTTTTGAAGATTCGTCTAGAAATTACGCTTCTAAAAAATGATTTCTTAAAAAAATTCTTTTCGATTCTCACAGACTCAAAAAAAATGTAATTGGTCAGTATTATATCCCTTTTGTTATGATTACACATATTTATACAGAATTATTATGCGGCTTTCTAATTTTAAAGCAAGTTTTTGGATCAGGTGGTTTTAGAGAGAATCTTTGATTTCTGTATAAAAAAAACATTTTTAACAAATTTTAAGTAAAAAATATTTTGTTGAATTCTGAGCAATTTATTTTTAATAAATGTCATGTTGATCATGTCAACGCGCTAATTGTTGTACATTACAGTCAAAACAGTAAAGGTTACTATCATGAGCTCTCACTACATGTGATATTAAACAGTTTTTTTCTAGTTGTAAAAGATTTTGTATGTTAACTATTTTTAACATCACGAACCTTCCATCCTTTTTATTTTATTTTTAACTGAACATAATTCTGAGAAACTGGTGGAAATTTTCTGAATATGAGAAATAGTACCCTGGTATTCAAAGTTAAGAGAATTTGCATATTTAATCTGTTTTCTAGAAAAATACTGAGTGGAAGATAAAGTGAATGCTTCAAAATGTTAATGTTAAATTTTTAGTGCAAATTACATAACCGCGCATGTGCGTGTAGATTGTGCGCTTAGGGGGAAATACACTGGTGCTCTGAAAATTAAGAGAATTTTCGTATATTGTCAAACTTCACGAACAGATAGGAACGAAATGTAAAGGCGATATCACACGTAAATTTTCCGTGCAATTTTTTGGCCCAACTTTTCGCCGAATCTGAGGGGGAAGAGTTACCGTAAGCAAAACGACATGCTCTGACGTCAGCCACGCTCTTTCTCCACATTGAAACATTACTCGTTGACTTTTTCTGCTTTTTTCAATCTTCATGACCACAAATGCAGCAAAGGGCTAAGGTTAAGCCGAACCAAAGTCTCCCCAAAAGTTCTCCCAGGATAGGAGTTTAAGCTTCCCTGCGGGAAGCAGGCACTCCAAGAAGCATTCAACCTATTCAACCTATTCGAAAACGACCATCCAATATTATTTCTTTTATTTAGCTCGCACCTTTGTTTATGGGGGAAAACAAAAATGGAGCATCATTCTGTTCAAAATATTATACGCCGTTAAAATATTGTACACCATTAAAATATTATACGCCCTATCTGATGCGTTTGATGCGAAGCTACCACCGTTACCTCCATCTTGTTTATGACATAGGATGCCGAAGAACCCCAATGGCTGAAATTTCAAACAACTTTCATTTAGAGCAACTTTCTCAGCTCAGTGGCAAAAAGTTGTTCCAAAGCCATTGCTATGGCAACGGAGTAAAAATTGCAGAAATTGGACCAAAAATAGCACCAAACATGTACGTGTGATAAGGTCTTTACACTACTGCTTCGAAACAAATATGCATATCTTGTGAGTCGAATACGTAAGCGTATATGTATGTGTGAGCAGAGCTAGTCGAGTAACATAATGTATAAGCGCTTGTGCCAAAATCCGCATTTCGTTCGCCAGCACACTTCACCGAATTTCTTGGTGTTTTTTTTCAGCATTCGGTTAAAATAAAATTCAAATAGTAAGAATGAATAACCACACTAATATTTAGAAGATGGAATGGCGTGGGGGGAAAATTGTGAGTAGGTGAGAAGCAGGCCTGTCTTAAATCCATATTTCGAGAGAATCCAAATTAATGTCCAACGTCACGCTCATCTTATAGAAACAGTTTCAGGATATCGGATCCATCGACAGAAAGCCTGGGCAAGTTCCTCCAAGATCCACGCCGGCCAGAGAGGATCGCTCTTTGTCCGTAATAGCGAGGCGTAACAAGGATGCTACAGCTTCTAAGCTCTCTCCTGAATTGTATGCAACCACAGGAACCCGAGTTTCAAGGGTGACTGTTTACAGAAGACTTAAGAGAGGGCTGCTAGTAAAAAGATTTGTTTGCGTCCCTATCCCTACTCTATTTTTTGTTGAGCACAGATTCATTCTAATCATTAATTCTTGATGTATCATCATCTTAAGGGAATCAAGGTTCTGATTTATTGTGTTGAAGCGGTGTTAGAAAATATTGTAGGAGCCGGATTATTCAGAGATATGAAAGTTTGTAACAACTTTATTTCTTCTCAGTTCAAAATGCTAATAAAGTATTGCACTGTAGAGTGATTAATATAATATTGAACTTTAACCAATAATATATAGAGTGTACTTATTTACTTAAGAAGTCCCTGAGTTGGTATGCCAGTGGCATTTGTTATCTTCTGATGAATAAAACCAGACCTATATGCTAGGTCAACCACTCAGTAGAATTATCGAACACTTGACATTCTATTAACATCAACCAGAGCTTCATCTCGCATACTTCGATGATTCAGCCTCACTTTCTCGCTTCAGAGTTCCATTTAAATAGTCTTGTCTATTTGCATACAGAGTGTCCTGGAATGCCGTGTACAAATTTGGAGGGGAGGTAGAGAACATCCTGAGGAGCAATAATTACATAGGGGGGGGGGCATGGGCGGTAACGTAACCCTTACGAGATAAAGAGACACAAAGACAATAAGGCCACAACACAGAATGTAGTGTAAAACGCTTTATTACACAAAAAATAATGATAAATAAAAAGGATGACCTAAAAGCATCTCAGAAGGTGTTCAAAATTGCGGTCATTGGCCTGTAGGCACTCATGACACCGACCTTACATAGATTGGCGGACATGTTCGAAAATACCGGGTGTTTCACGGATCGTAGCAGCAGTGATGGATGTTCGTGCCACCAGGTTCATTTCAGAATTGACGGTTGTATCATACACAAGGCTTTCCAGGGCATCTTAGAGGAAAGAAATCCAGAGGATATAAATCAGAGGATCTGGGAGGCCAAGCGTCGGGACCACCACGCCCAATCCACCTGTTTAGAAATGTTCGGTCCGAATGGTCACGTACACACCTTCCATAGAGAGATGGTGCCCCGTCGTGTCGAAACCACATGTGGCGCCAACATCGGTAAGCAGTTCCGAAAGTACTTCCGGTAGAAAGAGGAAATACTTGTCAGAGTTCAGTCGAAATGGCAAGATGTATGGGATGGTTTCAATGCAAGCACCCGTACACTGGTACCGTAATTTTGCTTCACAGCATGCAACACATTTTTCAAATATTGGTGTTCGTGCTGTTCGCGCGCGGTTGCCACTACCTTCGATCATGGCTCTGAAAGATTTATGTTCCGCCAAGTTCTGATGCACCTGAGCGAATGTGTGATGATTCGGTTGCTGCCTCGTTTGATAGCTTTCCCCATACAACTGAACAGTAGCACATCTATTTCCGTTGGCGAGGCGGTAGATGAAGTGGATATCCGCTAACTTTCCGTTCGTATAACGATTCCTGTTCATAGGACGCTGTCCGTGTCTGAAACGAGGAAACCACACGTGCCGATCTTGCGAGCTCGCATACAGTGCCACTTATCGTTTTTCGCCCATGCTTTTCTAAGGAATCACGGGTCTTCACGATGTTTTTTACCTCAGCTCCAAGTTTGTACACGGCATTCGGGAACACCCTGTATATCACGGTTCCTTCACAGGTGAGGTCCATATCAAACAACGTTATGAAGAAACCCAGGGGGTTAATTTAAGAGAAAATGTATGAGAACTAATAACAATATGTCCTCCAACATCTGAGAAAGAGACCGATATGGCAGTGAAGTTAGAGGTCTGAACAGGCATCATGTTGGATGGGCGCATAGACCTATGTGTCTTTGATAAAGGATGTGTGACTGCTGTGAGTTATAAAGATTAAATCTTGGAGCCTGTTTTCATCTTTTCACCAGTGCGGCTGCCCCTAATTTTTTTTTTATGAATGATAGCGCATTTCCTAATAAAGCTAGCTCATCTGATGCACGGATTTCAGAAAAAGGAGGGTATTCGCTGGATGGAGTGGTCAGCCAGGTCTCCAGACTTTTATCACATAGGGCATATTTTGATATTCTTGGAGGGGGGATGTAATTTCAACTCGTCTCCCCCTTTCCAGAAACTGAACACATTGAATGTTTTTATAGGAGGGGTACCGACTACTACAGGGACATCTCTTTAACATTCCTAGCATACAAAACTACCTAACAGTAAAAATGAGGAACCAATATCCCCATGTATTATTTTTATTGTTCGATATTCTGATCTTTCTTTTAGATTAGTGTATGTGAGTTATATCAATTTTGGTTAATTGTCTCCAGTCCTTCTGAAGGTAATTAGCCAAAGTTGAAAATTCTTTCGATTTTGTGTGAACACCAGTGTAAATTAAATATCCAATAAAGACCTTAAAAATTCTCCAAGAAGCGTTTAGTTTATTTATTTTCTCCCTTAAGGAATATTAGTAATCAACACTCGACGTTGAACAAATTATACAAATGTTCACACTCATTGCTCAGATTGTAAAACTGTAATTTACATGTGTTATGTAGTTCTATTTATTTGTTCTTTTTTTTCCCCGTAAAATTTGTTCTTAGCGCTCCTGTTCAGTTAAATTCATCACTGAAGCTGCATCGTCCAACATTTCATTGATAGGCCTCAGATTTTGATAAACCTACAGCTCTTGCAGCTTCCTGAAAAGTTGAATATTTAGTTCTGTTGATTGTTAATTAGTCTTCGTATGAGACAACGCCTTTCTTCTCCCGCAACGCTTCCAGTCTAGGTAATCGTTGCGATATTTTTCGGCGAGAGCATGCAACAATGTACTATCGTAACCGTATTGGCGACATTGAACGAATCGAAGCACATTGTTCCCAATTCAGTGCTTCTGACTCATACGAAAACTGGGTTGCCAACTTGAAAGTTGGCATTGTTGCAAAAGTACGTAATACATTTATCACAGCATCCCTTAAAACTTTTTAAAAAAAAAAACAGAGAAATAAATTATGCTAGATATTTTTGTATTTTTTATGGATATTTCTTAGACAAAAATATTGTTATTTTTTTTTTGAATTTTAATTATTTGTTGGAAAATATATGGTATTAATTTTCGAAATTTTTCGTTAAGTTGTACAGATACGGTTATATTTCAAACAACCAACTTTCTCCAAGCTTTAAATTTAATGCCTAAAATTTTAAATTGCAGTATATATATAATTCACAAACATTTTTTTTTTTTTTTTTTTTTTTTTTTTTTTTTTGCATAGTAAGGTAATTTTCTTGTGTCTAAAAATTTTACCAATTACTGAATTATATTTATTTACCTTTTTTCTCAAATTAAATTATTTTTTACTGATATATTTCTGAAGCTCTTTTATCATGCACATCAAATAAAAAAATACATATACACAAACTCTTCCTATTCTACCTCACTTAAATCCTTCTAATAATTTTTTTAGATTGGAAAGTAACTAATTTACTATAACAATGCTGCTTTTACAACTGTTAGGGAAATACCCGCTTTAACTGCCTACCATTTCTTCTAAAGCAAGAAGTCAGACAGAAAACCGCCTCTCAGCGTGTCTCCCTCCCCGTCAGTCCCGAAAACAAGTAATCTTTTCAAAGTTACTTAAACCTTTCACCCTGGGTTGACATGAAGCTGATACACTCAAAGAACTTCTTGCCTCTTGGAAGTTATTGCCCACTTTCTCTGATGCTGTCACCTCCAAGCTACTCATAAGTTGTTTTTTTCCCCTATCTCGTCTCTTTCTAGGTCTCCCACCCTCCTGCAGATGCTTTGGAAAAACTATCAGGGTCCAGTAATTATTTCAAAAGTACTCAGACTTTTTAATCATAGAATAGCATTATATACAGTGTTTTATTTTATAAATTTTAATTTATTTTTCTTTCTTGCATTATCACAATATACGCCCTCTTAATTGCCTTCGGTTCAATCAACTGTTTAACTCAGAGAACGACTCCTACAACACCTGCCGCAACGTATTTTTCTCTGAGATGCAATGTTTTATTAAGTATTCTATACGCAATTAACTGTGAACATATTTTCATGAAAGGTTTATTTTGTTAAGTTTAAAAAGTATATGTGTGGATGTATATGGTATTTAGAATGTGAAAAAATTAAATTCATTGGATAAAGAAATTTAAAAACAAAAACTCAAAACATTAAATAAATACCCAGTCTACAATTTGACCTTTAAAAAAACACAACAATACAATAAATTTTTGAAAGGGTACTTCTCTAAGAGAGATTTTCTTTTCTCTCATATGTTACTAAAATATGTTTCTAATCATTTATTTATCCAACTAAGTGTCCGATAAAAAGAATATCTTTTGTAGTTAATTTCCGAAAACAAAAAACTCCCAATAGCAACTTTAACCCATTAAGCGGTCAATATTTTTGACCAAAATGTTCCAAAAAAAAAAAAGGCACATTTTTTTTATTGCATTTAACTAAGCATAATACTTAACAAAATGCGAAAATGGAAGAATTTTATTTTAGTTTTTAATTTTAAAGTTTGTACACTATTTTTTTGTTTTATAGTTTTGGAACACAAAAACCCTTAAATCTTTACTTTTTATAAGTACACTCAGCATGCTATGTGAAAAAAGTTTTATTTATCTTATAAAAAATTTCTCTCATACTTACAAAAAAAAAAAATCATGCTTGTACCTATTTTCTAATGGTTGAGGATTTTGTGTGTTGTGCACATATATGTGCACACACAATTTGGCGCGTGTCTCACATTTGAGCAAGTCTTACATTGCAATGGGGACATCGACTTTTTTGGATTATCTTTCAATTTTCATTTCTACTCCAACAACAAATTGCACATTGCCTTGCTAATCCCTGTTCTTTAACGAATATTTTTAAAAATCTGAATTCCTGCCATCAATGCAAAATTCTTACCTCACCACAAAGAAAATGCCGGATTTAAAGTATTTCAGTACTGTGAACAAACTTCATCGCTTAAAAATACTAGTACTAATAATCTCACTATAAGAATAAAAAATATATGCAAATCAAAGATAGAAAGAAGAAAATACCAGGGCCCGTACGATGTACAAACAAACCAGTTAAGGGGTTAAGGAGTCATTTCTTAATTGTTTTGAAATTTTCAAAACTGTTTTTAATTCTATTTCAGCTTAATTTTAATTTAAAAAAAAATCTTAGGTTTAGTTAGCTCTTAATTATCATACATTATCCTTTTCTAAAATTTGTTTCCGCCTGAACTTTTGTTTGTGCAAATTCGAAAACTTATAGAGGCTAAATAAGTAGACTTTAGAACCCTTTTTTCGCTTACCATTTGCTTAATGGCAAATTTTAAGTCGCATTATGTTTATTTATATTATTTGTGCATGATTATCCTCTAATTTCCTTTTCCTGTTTTGAAATTTTATTATAAAACAATTGATGTTGTTTTTTGCTGCATGTGAGCAAAATAACATTAATATCGCTACCCTTTACAATTAATTGCTTTTAATCAGGACTCAGATTTTGAAATATCCCTGAATATATCATGTTTGAATAAATAAAATTTTACAATTTTGACGGATCTATACGCGACCTTCTGAATAATCCTCTTGGGGAAACTTTGAGACTATCTTTCGCGTTAATTCACAGCCATCCCTCAAGAAGAAACCTTGATATGTAGATTAGTTTGACTATATAAAGTCAAAAGGTTTTGTGTAAATGTAAGATAGAAGGAGCAGAGGAACTGTTGCGGTGCTATGTAGGTGAGATTTATTTCATTATCACAACGTGAGTTAAGGAAGGAGTTGCCATCATAATAAATTAGTGGAATAAGAATTAATAATCCAAGATAGAGTAGATTAGATTAAATTAAGCAGATTACTAGCGCTTGCTTACTTATTGTAGATTGCTCTCTTTATATCACTCCTAGGGTTTCCTCTTGTAGTTTCACTTGTGGTTGATTAGTGTGCTTGAATAGTAATAAAATAATAATTATTATGGAAGTTTCTAGTGATGCTTTGTTTTCCCCCACACCCTTAGGTAGGCAGGACGGTGAAGGAGCGACTTCAAATAAAAGTTGCTCACACAATATATCAGCAATATCGCACATATTATTTAGTTGTGTAAAGATCCAGTAGCCCATGGAAAGTAGACCCCTTTAAGATGGATTGACTGTGTCAAAAAAATTATTCTAAAGGTCAAAAACGGGGAAACAGTTGCCAAAAGTTGAGATGCCTGCAGAAAATTTCTGGAGAAGGCCAAGGCCCACTCAGGGCTGTCGAGCCATTGAAGAAGAAAGATCCAGTAATGAAAAATTACGCCTTTTTTGTCATCTCAGCCAATTTTTATTTGTAGGTCATTATTTTTTTTTAAAAAAATGTTAGGATCTTTCTAAATTATTTTCGAGTTTTTGGGATGATCATTCTTGTTACTCAAGCCTTTATAAGATATTTGAAACTATAACTATTGAATAAGCAGCAGTACATAGGCAATTACACTCTTTTTTTAATGACCATTCACATTAGAATATATTTATGAGAATAATTTGATCTATTGTAATTCCAAGTAATACTTTTTAATGTAAAACTGTTCATGTTACTATATGTCCATTTAAGAAAGTTTTCTCAAAAATAATTTATTTCAAATTCTTTGAGTCATGTTATGTCCCATGTAGTACTTATATCTTTATTACCTAATTCCTCTACTCATAATGCAGAAAAAGGAAAAGGTAAATAATTAATGTATTCGACTACTCATTGCTTAGGAGAGGAAAGTACAAGCACGATTTTCGTTAACACATTAAAGCCGAATATAATTTATACAGCAAATATTTGCTCTCTTGAATTGTGTTTGACTCACGGATTGAAGAGCTTACAACAGATAAAGGAAGGCTAATTACATAAAATATTATGCTTCTTGTTTTTCTTCTTTCTCTTTTTGCTTTTTTAGTGAAGTAAAACTGGGAAAAGTATTATTTTAGTTCTCTCTGTCTCTTCCTCTTTTCTTTTTATACTCAAGCCTTTTTCCAGTGTTTAAACGATTTTTAGAGAAATATAAGACAGGAAATAAATTATAAATAAGTATTATGAAAATGGTGTGCGCGCGAGAGAGAGACAAAAAATTTCTATTATATTGTTACGTTGATCTGGGTTCGAGGATTTTATGCAAATCAGTTGCAAAGAATAAGACAGTTCTTTAGGTGCGATGTAAATTTATTGTCGAGAAAACAATCCTTGAAATACAGGATTCAACAACAATATTCGCAGAATAAATCTCAGAAGATTTTCACACCTTCAACAGCACTCAGACACAATTATTGGTGCTTAAAATACAGATGTAAAAGATTGTTCACAAGGACCGCTCGCCCCACTAAACAGCCGAGCTAATCGCTAATCGACTCTTCGCGGTCAAGGCAAGACTACTAATCGCTGGTCAAAACAAGACTAACTAATCGCCACTCAAAAAAGGACAAACTAATCGCTAGTCAAAACAATACTACTCAGCTCCGGCGACCATTTATGTATTTGTAGGCCTCGCGGACTCTTCGAGAAAGATCCGCTTGCGTCATAGATCGTGAAATTAGTGGATTTCTCCACTAATTTCCAGAAGAATCTATAGGGTCACGAATTCGCCAAAAATGATCCCAACTTGGATCTATCGCCAAGATTTCGCCAAGTTCCCATTGAATCGCCATTATAACGTAAGGGACGGCGTTGCTTACGAATATATTACAATTTTAACGTAAAAAATAGATACAACATAGAGTTTTACAAATACATTAAACATCCAAATACAAATTATTTACACTATTCTACACAAAATTCGTAACAATATATATATATATACACACATATAAATACATTCATGTGTGCAGGAGGCCCGTGAACAATTTAGATACAATATTATTAATCAGTTAAAGAAATATAAAATACAACAAGTAATAGTACCTCTGTTACAGGAATTAAACAACAGATTCAAGCTCTTCAAAAATTATTCTTTTATTATAATTTATATTTAAAAAATACCAGGAAAATGTGCTCTCATTTGTAAGTAGTATTATAGTTCATCGCTCTACAAACATTTTCTAAATAATACAGCCTTTATAAAATCTGCGATTAGTGATAGAGCATTTCAACCTTTTTATAAACAATTAAGAGCATTAACAATAAGAATTTTAAATATCTCCATATTTTCTTAATTTCTAAATTTCACTAAAGCCCTAATAGGTTCCGCAATGTCACAAACTGATTTATTACATAATTTAACAAATCTGGAAAAAATACTTCAAAAAATCATACAGACTTTAAAAAGTAGACTTAAAACCGCTGCTATATTACTAAAAATATTAAGAAAATTATAGATTGCTCAAAAGATTAAAAAATTATTCCATCCATTGTTCTTATTTGAAGATCTTTTAAATTCTGTTTGTGTATATTATTGATATGATTAAATTATCCTTTTATAACTTTATGAAAATAATGTACTTAAAAATGAAATAAACTAGGCTAATTAATTTCCTTTTTTAAACTACTTCTACAAGAGAATACACACAATGCCATTTAATATTAATTTAAATTTTAATTTATGTATTTTGTTTTTAAATCTTAATTACGAATACAATTTCTCTAAATGCCACTTTCATTTCATTTCCCATGTTAAAAGCATTGAACCTAGTGTTTTGACAAATTTATTTGCGATTTGGAGAATAGTTACAGTTATAGGTTTTGTGGGAGGGAGCAACAAAGGCTATTATCCCCTGATCAAAAATCATACGATATGTTTATGATAATGGATAGAGACTAATATCCCTTTTTTTTTAAATGTTATTATCTCCAATTGATAAATAACAAAGTATTTCATCCGCTGCAATTGGATTTGCTTTTATTCAATACTGATTTTTTAAAAAGTTCTTTGAAAGTGATAGTATATCGGGAATCTATTTGGAGTATGTTCCAGAGATCGTTCCCGTGGCAGGCACATTTTACTCAATCTAACAGAATATGATCCAAATAATTGATTCTGATGCAAGTTGAACAGCCTTATTCTGTAAATTAAATTTGCTTAAAAGACCGGGCGTTATGATCATTTTGCTAAAAATTCAGGTCGTACTCCTAGGTCGTAGAAGAAAAACATCCTGGGAATCGCTGAACAATATTTTTAATATATAAATAATGTGCATTTTCATATTCAAAATATTTAATTTTTGTACACACATGAAATGCTTAAAAAATAATTCAGGTGCTATTTTCTTTATCATTTTTTCCTTCGAATTATTTATTGATAGCATCTCCAGTTGAAAGAAATAACATTCTACAAAAAGAAGCCTATCTAGCCCCAGTGGTGTACACAAGGGGATTGATTATAATCCTGTGTATATAGTACGTAAAATTTTATTAAGTATTTGTTATTAATATTTAATTTTATTAATTAATGCTAGTTATTTATTCAATAATTAACTTTTTACTGTTTTTTTGTTCCCGAAAATCGACAAAATCAAAAGGAGCATGATACGAGAATGGTGGACTCACGACCCTGGACTCCTCCCTCCCCCCCTCGAAAAATTCCTTTGTGCGCTACTGTCTAGCCCCATTCTAAGTAAGAGACTTCCCAAAAAGTTTTACTGTTTCCACACGCTCTTGTTAGACTATATTTTATAGATTATCTAATTACCCTTTGCCTTTTTATCATCTAAACTTCTCCTCTGAGAAAAACTTGAGAACTACAAAGCTTCTGTTAAAAAAAAAATCGGATACGGCTTTTTCTGTGAAATCAGTTTGGGACGGCTTATTCAGCAATAAAACTGACCCTTCTAATTAATCTTTGCAACTCTCACTCTGAAGTCACTTATTAGTCTCCAGCAAGTCGCAGTCGAACTCATTCATAAAAGCCTTCACTATGAACTAATTCATGTGATAATTCTGTTTAAGACGGATTCTTTTTGAAGTATTAATGAATGGTTTTTTTAAGGGATGCGTTTTACGGTAGTGTTTCTCTCTCTTAAGCATGTAGCTGTCGTAAATCCAAACGTAAAGAATAAAAAAAATAAAAAAATGAAGTATTATATTTCAAGAAAGTCAGTGTATGCTTTTTGCTTCCTGAAATCGGGAGAGCTTTGTTTGTTTAGTTTTTCTTGTAGACTCCTAACTGTCTCGGCATGCAAACTGGGCTCATGTGGAGCAGCTTTCTACTATGTTTTTTTAAAAAATTTATTGAAAGCAGATAAAATCATTCTCGAGCATCACAAACATCACACGAGGCTTAGAGAAGTAAGTAAACACTTAAACAACAACAAAAATAAGGACAAATTACAAAGCAAAAGTTACAAAACCAAATCAATGCAGTTCTATCTGAAACGAGTTGGAAAATATTTTGAAGTCAGTTGATTTCAAGAGCATGCAATTTGTAACTTATAAACCATTTCTTTCTTTCTTTAATTCTGAAATGAAAAGGATAACATATTTAAGCACTTTGCTGAGTAGTAGCGCTGTTATAGTCACAACGTTTTCAAGGACACACGTTAAAGTTTAAGTGTATTTTAAAATTACTAGAAGAGAAAGAAATTGGATGATTTTGAAACTTCTAAAAAGTGATTGCTTGACATACACAGAATCTGTGGAATGGTCAGAAAACTTCTTGTCAGTGAAGCAGAGCCGTTTTTAACATACCCAGTGCCCTAGGCACTAAAATTGTTAAGCCCCCCCCCCATTATTTCCAGAATTCTCCCTCCTTCTGTACTTACCTTACCTGCTTTGATTTGGGAGGGATTTTCCGTTAAATCTCTTACTATTTCCCCTTTTACTTGTTTTTGCTATTTGGAAAGTCTTTCCGTTATCCATCACCTATTGACCCTCTGTGTCCTGGACTGGCAACCATAAGGAAAGGATAGTGGCAAGATTTGGCCACTTGTTCATTTCTGACCTTGTGACATCATAGACCACCCACCACAACCTTTAGTAAATTAATGAAATCGTTTGCAATTACAATATAGGGTATACATTATTGTATGAACTGTTTTTTAGCTTGTTAATTATCAAATCAGTCGCTTATCACTTTACTACTTTTTACTTTTAGACATCCTTACTCTTTGTTGAATCACTGTCATTGTACTTGTACAACAAAGGTTTTCTTTGAACTTTGATCATTGCAAAATCATTAATGACATCATTCAATCAATTTCCATTTTAATATCGTTTTGAGTGCATAGCAACACCAAATTGCTTTTCATTTTCCCCAGTAGATCTCATTTTAGTCTTTAATTTCTTAAGGACAGAAATGACTTGTAGGTGGTAGTATGTTCACTGTAATTTAAAAATGTTTCGTTTTTTTTCACCCTCCAATTTTTTGCGCCCTATGCACATGCCAAGTGTGCCTAAGAGGAAAAATGGCCCTACAGCGAATGATGAGTTGATTGAATGTACAGATTGTTGCTGAAAACGGCAAAAAAATTTTCAGCTTTTTTTCCCCACGCTTTATTTGTATTACTCGTCCAAGAGATCAAAACCCTTACATTGCTGAGAATTATATTATAACTACGAACAAAAGCAAGGAACACAGGGATAACTATGTCCGTAAGAACTGTAAGGTTCATTTAATTCCTGCACTGGCATGGATGCTCGAGGAAATATTTTAAAGGATTTCTGTGGAAATCCGAACACTTCAAATACTTTGAAACACCAATATGATGTATGATTGAACCATTTGATAGAATGATTATTTTTAAATATTCGGAAATAAAAGCAGTATATTAATCATGAATACTGAATTGATGTGTGAGGATCAATTTCAAAACCGTAATGAAAAAAAATTACAAATGCATGCTGTTTTGCAAGGCAAAAGCTACATTCTGAGCAATGCTCTTAAAATATTGCTGATCAAGAGTTAAAAAATATTTTCACTAAGAAAAATTTTTGAAAAAATTATTGAGGGAGATATATTTTTTTTTGTTTATACATACATATACACACACATAAATGCTACTAATACTCCTTTTTATCAATTCCCTTTTCTATCTAAATAAAAGATTATACAAAGGAAAATTGCTTGTTTGCTGAGTGTATGTACTATAATATTAAATTCGATCTCTTGAAACAAACAAGTTTCTATTTATATTCTTTACTCTGCTTTAATTTTAATACATATCTTTTAAATAATATTATCTCCTTTTGAGTTCAAGGCAGTAATTTGTCTCAAAATAAAAAAGACGATATTTAATTTAAGAGTGGTAACTTTTTTAATTTTTATGATTTCCGCATTTTAAAATATGTTGATAATATTTGTGTAGAATAAGTTGAAGGACATTAAATATAAATCAGAGTGAATTGAGCTGTATAACGTGGTTAAAATCATCTTTACATAACGCATTGTTTGCTAAAGTTATGTCTATACTTAGCAAGTGTAGCTTAAAAATATATTAAAAATTACGAACAGGTATAAAATCCGATTTAATTCTTGCTAAAAAAAAAAGAAAGGAAGAAAGCTAAACTCGTGTAATATGAAATATCGTATTTCTTATCATTTGCGAATTGATTGCTTAAATTGTTAGGTGAGGTGTATGTTTAAAAGTTCTAATTTTTTGTTGCACTGAATCCCAGCAGTTCTCGGTAAGTTATATTTTTTTACTTTTGGAAAAGTATAATTTTGACAGATGTTTTGGATAATGATATTGACCAATGAATCAAGAGTTATTTTTTCTATGAGTCAAAATTAGGTAACAGTGCCATGCATACTGTTTGCAATACCAACACTGCGTTTGATGTTGGTAACATCAGGGCCGGCTCTAGTAGTTTTGTCGCTCCTGACAAAAATGGAAAATGCCACCCCTCTCTCCAAAGCAAAAAATTATAATTAAAAATGATGAATTCTTCACATAGATACACACCTATAAAATTTGAGTAATTCTTGCGAAAAAAAAGGGAGCATAACAATTATATGTATTATATTGTCTAAAAAATACAAAATAATTCGAAATCAAGAACATAATTACCTGCTATTATTTGAAACGAGTAAAATATAAGAGAAGGAATCGCCCATTTCAGCCGGCTAATTTCTTCAAAAAGAGTCTACTGATGGTGGGGATCATAATCGTTTATTTTAACTTATAGTAAATACACTCGGGACTAAAATAAAACATCTTATGTGGCTCTCTGTCTACCAAAAACTTTAATTACCCCTGTCCCCTTTTGGATAGCTGAAACTGGACATCGTAAGGGTGAAAGGAATGTCCGTTGTGACCCCACTCCCGGGCTTGGAAGAAAGTTACAAGTGAAAGATGCGTAAATATATCATATTTCATGATTTAGCATGTACAACGCTTCCTCGAACGCTTAAAGTTTCAACAGAAAAGAAAATTGGTATTAAACATATTGAGTGCAAGATAAGGAAATAAGATACGTTAAATAAAATACCAAATGTCCACCCAATAATATTTCAGAAAATATTTAAAAAATTTTGTTACAAAAAAAATATTTCTCAAATTCGATTCAAATGCGCCCTTAAAATTTGCCGCCCCGGACAGAGGTCCGGTTTGTCCGGCCCTAGAGCCGCCCCTGGTAACATCAATGAAAGAGGTGTACAAAAAAGATTCGAAAAGTTCAGTTCTGAAGAAAAGGTCTTAAAAATAATACGGTTCGAGGAACGTCACTTGTCTTTATTGATGAGGATGTTTTTCGTGTGCTGGTGGAAGCTGATCTCTCTTGTACATTCTCATCCTTAGAAGAACTCTGAGTCGTAGTGTGTTGAAAAACCAGCGGTAAACATCTCAAAAAGACGAGAAAGTTTTTAAAGTTCAGTAAATGCTTCCCATATGAATTGAGTAATCAGCAAAGGAGGTAAAGATCTAAAGTTTTGCAGCTCGTTTTATTTAAAAAAGCAACAGGACAGCCTTTCTAAAAAGAATTGCAACGTGCAACGAAAAATGAAATACCTACGACAATAAAAAGTAATCAGGAAAAAGGATAAACCGAGGTGACAATGTGACAGTAATAACAATGTGATGGAATCCAAGGGGTATAATCTATGTCCTGGATAAGCAATAACTCCAGAAATTGATAAAATGTACAGTAAACTTGCCCAAATGGACTCTGCATTACTTGATAAACATGGACCCATTATTCTCCATAATAGTGCCTTTTTCTATATGGTACAATTAACCAAGCAAAAGCTTAATGAATGAAGTTAATCCTGCTACATTCTCTATACTTCTCTGATCTTTTACCAAAGGATTACCATTTATTTAGCAATTTGAAACACTACGTACAAAATAGGACCTTCCGTAATACAATTGAGGTCGAAATGTCTTTTACGGACATTGTGTTCTCTAAAGTCATCTTCTTTTTTGAAAAATGAGTTATTTTGTTAGAAACACGCTGAGAAGAGTATGTTTAAGCGAATAGTGAATGTTCTGATAAATAAAATCCTTCCGAATTTAAGTTAATGAATTCAAATTCGATTATATTATTCTTTTCCTTTTAGTAATCCAACATTTCATACTAACCTGAAAATTCAGAAATTTTATTTTACAGCTTTTCAGAAAGAAAAAAAGAATCGAGCCTTACAGTAGGCGCATACGATGTGTAACATCTGACATGTTATCGTGGTAAATTCGCCAATAGCAACTTAAATCCTGAAAAAAATGAATCGAGTATGATTGGAAAAAATTTCTATGGAATAATTATATCTTTAATGAAAATTTTATTTAATTAACACGAGGAGTAATGCAATTTTTTATCAAAAATAATTGTTCTTGTTCAATTTGGGGAAGAGTGATAATGATAATTTATGATAACTAAAATATGACACATATACTTGTGTTTTCAAAGTATTTAAAAACTGTTGAAAAATAGCGTCAATAACAGTACCACTATTAGTTGTCGAAACATTTCGATTTGTGTTCATTTCGAGCTTGAGTTCATCATTCAAAAAAGCTATGAGTGGCTCGGCTTCTGGAAAACTGAAGTTCACTTTAAAATCACCACTCAAAATCATGGGAAGCGAGTGATCGTTTTTTTTTTTTAAAAGACCAGAACCACCTTCGGTATATGGCAAAAGTAAAAAATGCAGGAAATCTTTAATTATTTGAACCGTTTGATTCAGAGAAATGTATACGACCACCGAAATCACTGTTTGTCCATTTTCAAATAAGCATTTTGCCGCACATATGTCCCCAATATCTTGACTAACAATACCCAGTCCACTTGTTTGACGATACGTAATATCCATATGTCGAGCCACAACATGTGAGTTGTGTTTACGATAGATCGCAACACCAGCTGCTCTGTGGCCTGGTCGTTTAAATTGTACGCAGCAATCGAAGTCAGGTATCGAAACACGTTCGTCATTGTCTAACCACGTCTCTGCCAAACCCGCGATCACTCGCGCCGGGTGTTCTCTACACCCCGGCTATAATATAAAGTTAATGTATTTTAAAATGAAAATTTTGTAGGTTTAGTTTAAATTAATGTTAGTCTCATTTTTATGCAATAAATTTAATAATTTTATTTGTATAATACAAAAAAAAATTGTACTTTATAAAAATGTATCATAATTGACTATAATTTTTTTTTCATATTTAAATACTCGTATTAAAAGTTTGGGGTGTTCTCTACACCCCGCGAGTAACGACGGTAGCAAAAACAGGCGCGAGTGACCGCGGGCTAAAGGACTTAGCTTCTTCTCTGATCCTAAGGTGAGAAAACAAAAACAAAGATCCCACGCGCGGCCTAGACCGCAGGGGGCGGGGGGTGGGGGCGGAGCTCCTCCCGAATGAAGGAGAAAAAACTGAACTTCACTGGATAGCGCGCACTTCTCCAATTTCCTGTTACGCATTTCCGTCCCTTTTCACGAAATCACTCCCACAAATCTCCAGCAATCGAGAGGAAAGATGTTACACATCAAAAACCACTTTCTCATCATATTAGTCTTATAACCACATAAACGCTTATTTAATAGGAAGTTACAATATGTTATTTTTGAAAGAGCAAGTTCAGAGTTCTAAATAGATTTCTTCTATTTATTAGCTGTATAACTTTAAGCTTATTTGAATTAATAATATTGCTCAAGTTCACGCTGTAAGGTTGTTACAATTTTAACTTGTCAACTAAATAAATGGTCAATTACTAAAGTATCTAACACATTAATAAGCATGTTACACCTTATAATCACATTTTAAATTCATCTGATTATCATACATTATTTAACTTATTTATGAAATACTCACATTTGGGCCACCTATGTATTAAAAACTCACATATGATACATACATCTCTATTTAAATTTATAGTAGCCAAAATTATTATTTAAGCATATAATATTTCCTTAATTTTTTCAAAGCATCAAGAAAAAAACATCGTAAATGTATATGTAACAATAAGTAATGTGAAAAAGTTATAAAATATATTATTATTGGATACACTGTTGGTCTCACAAAATGCAACACCCTGAAGGAAGCATGCAAACTGTGTTAAATTTATATCATGTACTGATGGCGATAAAATATGCAAATCATTACCAATATAGAGCAGACGCACATCACGGGTGACGGTGGCTCACCATCTCAGGCTCATTTATTCCTCAGATAGGGGGAAGGAGGATCAATCTTGATCCATATCCCCACGACGTTAATTGAAACTGTGATTTGGAGTATAGCAATTGTTTTTTTTTTCATGCTGTTTTTTGTTTTTGTTTTTTTTTTGCTTAAGCCGTTTACTTATGCCTTGAGGAAGACTTAGAACGTCTTTTGACAAAAGTTCTGAATTTGACCGAGGAAGAATAGTAGCTTATAGTGATTGCAGATTTTCCTTTACAGAAATCGGTCACCGTTTTGGACGAAATCGAGCAACGGCGATGCGGATCTGTCATCGTTGGATGCAAGAGGAAACGATGGACCGAAGGGGCTGATCGCACCCACCTCGTTGCAACACTGCGCATGATGACAGAGGGATTATGCGCAAGGCAGTGATAGATCGAATAGCCACATCACGAGCCATAGAACAACAGAATCAGTCTGTTAAGCATCCTTCGGTCTCCACTCGTACGATTTGACGCCATTTGCAGCAGAGTGGAATGTCCGCAAGGTGTCCATTACTTTGTTTACCCTTGACTGGAAACCACAGGCATTTACGCCGCCAATAGTACGATGAGAGGCAGACATGGACAATGGAATGGAACGACATTGTGTTTACGGACGAATACCGCTTCTGCCTGCAACATCACGATGGTCGGATTCGAGTTTGGAGACACAGTCGTAAGAGGCTGCTGAACTGTTGCGTTATGCATCGCCACACAGATCCTGCACCCGGTATCATGGTTTGGGGCGGTGTTGGATTTCACTGCCGCATCCCTCTAGTATGCATTGCCGGTACACTGAACAGCTAGCGCTACACCTCGAAGGTGTTGGAGCCCGTGGTCCTTCCATACATTCAGTGCCTGCCATTAGCCATATTCGAACAGGATAATGCGGGCACGCAATGTTCAAGAGTTATTCTTTATCCATGAGATTGATTTGCTTCCATGGCCTGCTTGTTCTCCCGATCTACCGCCAATCGAGAACGTGTGGTTCATAATTGCACAACGATTGGCCCGGGATGCACCACCCGCTGCTACACCGGATAAACTTTGGCAATATGTGGAAGCCGCAAGGACTGCTGTGCCCCAACGATACATCCAAAGCCTATTTGATTCTATGCCGATGCGCGTGGCAGTGGTTATAGCCAACAATGGCGGCTACACTAACTACTGATTTTGTTATCATTCACACTTCCCTAGATGCTGTAATTTTAATCGTTTGATTTTGTACAACATGTTATCTGCCAAATAAATTTCGTTGTGATATCTCTGGTCCTTCTTGGTATAGTATTTTGAGTCGCCAGCAGTGTATATTACGATAAAACTCTTTTAAAAATATCAAGTCACAAAAGGCGAAAATAGATAACAATTATACGTTTAAAATATAAGGCTCTTATTAATCATTTACGGAATTTTTCATGATTATTATATTTCTTATTTCAATGTGTGTGAAAGATATTTAAAACTTTCGTAATTTTTATCAATTTATAAATTAACATTTGTTAAGTAGATAGTTTAATTCATTCATTTTCTTGGATAAAATTGAAAATTTCTTCTTTTAAAACTTATTTGAAATCAACATTATCATTTAATAAACGCTTTGATAAGCAGCAAAGCCGAAATTAAAGTATATAAAAAAAAGGAAACAGAAAGAACTTTGAAAAAAAAAAAAAACTAAACTGAAATGAAGGTAGAACATTTTTTATTTTGTAGTTTATATATTTTTTTCATTTTGAGTTCTGTTTTTATAAGCCAATGTGAATATTATTATCTTTCTTTTATTCTTATGGAATTTTGTTTGTCATGTGTGTAAAATCATACTTAGAATAATCTTCTTTCTTTAAATTAGGAATTTTTAATACAAAAAATATGAAACATACTAGCAATGCGGAAATTCCCTTAATTATATCGTAAATAAGGAACCATAGGGGGGCAGGAAAGATTTTGACCTCGACAGTTTTGCTTTGTTGCCTTTCGATATTTAGAAATAACAATATCGAGAGACTATATAAAAAGAAGTACAGTATAACACAATATAAAATGTTCTTTTCATTAGACAGGTTAGATATTGCTATTTCTTCATGAAAAAATAAGATATATATATATATTAATAATTTCTACGCAATTAATAATTACTGCCTGCAAAACAATTTTTTAAACCTCGGAATATAACCGAGTAATAATTTCAAAAATACTGAAATTATATCACTTACAAAAGCTACGAGAAAGGTGTGATGCCTTTATGAAATTATTCGATTTTTTCTTTTTTTCTTTACAAGAATTATTATTATTTCTTTGTATGAATCTTAAATAACTAAAGCTCTGACTTATTGTTTACGACGAAAAGTCCACACAAGTTTTATTTCTGGTCTTGCTCCTTTCTTTTTTGCTGTTAAAATCTTCAATCAGCAAACCAAAACAAAATCTTACTATGAGAGTGAAAGCATCACAACATTCAAAGCAAAAACATTCCATCATTTTTTTTTTTCATTTTTTTTTTCGGAAGGCAGCCCCACATGCTCGAGATATAGTTCCCTTTCATCCTGAACTTTCCCATCCTAGTTCATTACTACTTTTTTGAACGTATACAAACCAAAAAAATAAAAATAAATAAGGTAGCCAACACCAAAAAGTTCACGATATCCGATACCATCTTTCTCCCCACCCTCCCAACTTTTTTTTATCCTTTTTCCTGCGAGGGAGAAGGAAAAACAAAGTTAATCTGAAACATCAGGGAAGGAAAAAAAAGAAAAAGAAATAAGGGGGAGGAGATCAACAGAGAGAGAATGTGTGCGATCGCCGCTTTTAAAACTAGCGGTTGGACAGCGAACCACTCCGTGAATTGGTTGGTTGATCTCGAAGCCGCGGAAGAGTCCATATCGCAAAAGGGGGTGTACTCAAACTTGGTAAGAGTTTGTCTTCCGGAACTCCTTCGAAAAGCGAAGAAGATGGCAGTGGCATTATGTGGGCAGTGCGAACGCTTTTAACTCGAGACAGTAAGCGGCAGAAAAAGGAACCTTCTGAGCCAGAGATGAACAACGACAGGGCACTGGACATGAGAGAGATGACAGAAGTTCCGAGGGCCAGCGATAATGACCGGCCAGAAAAGCACTTGTTGGAGCGGGAGGTGAGCAACGAGTTGGGTATTTACAAGTTGATTGTTGTTTAGTTTGTGGTTTCTTTTTTTGCTTTTTTTAGGAGTTTCCCTTTTTGAAAATGACAAGGTTGAAAATTGTTGCGTTGTTGTTTATTGCACTAGGTTTTGGAAACAAATGAAGTGGTTTTATATACATATATATAATGCTTTGAAAAAAATTTAAAATAAATAATTTTGTGATTAAAAAAAGAAAATATGTATCGCGGTTATTATCTAGTTAAATAAAATAATTGCGTATGTTTAGTTAGAAATTGGTTGATTAAATAAGAATTTGCCAATTCTTTTTTTTCTTCTCCTTTTTCTCTTTCTTTTTTTTTTTTTTTTTTTTTTTTTTTTGTAATACAATTATACAAAAAAATACTCCCTTTTATAACTTTAACAATTCGTTTCCGTCTTTTCAAAAGGTACAGAAATTTCAAATAAAGCAAAAACTGCTGAAATATGAATTTATGACACTTAATCTTTTTTTTGGGGGGGGGGGAGCAGTTGTAAACACCCATGCAAAACTGTATAATTTTCAAGATGATGTTTAAATATTAGTTTCATTTTGTTGCGTGACATAATTATTCAAGATAAGTTGTTTTACAAATAATATTCTTAAAAAGTTTAGTAAACCTTTTTTTATAGGAATTTCGAACTGCGTACATTTATCATCTTAGATTCATGTTGCTTTGAATCAAATGGGTTAAAGATTAAATTCATGAATTGTATCTTAATATGAATGCTTATATTGGGAATAATGCTTTTCTTGTAAATATAAGTATGTGTGTGAGAGAGTGAGAGAGACAGAGAAAAGAGAGAGAGAGAAATCTCTCTTTTTCGGAAAAAAAGGAATAATACGAGGGTAATGTCTTCTGTGTGTGCTAACACATACACATATATTTAAGTTTGAATTGTTAAGACATTTTAGAACTTTAATTGAATTGTCTCTTGTTTATTTAATATTTTTGAAGATATAAATCTGTAAAGGAACTTTTCCCATATATACTCAATGTTTATTGTGTTAAAATTCATAGCATATTTCCACTGTAAATGTATAATCATTCGTTTCAAGATATTATTTTTAATCATTCAAACTGTCTTTAAAATAATATTATTTCAAATTATTTAAAAATATTACTTTGGATTATTTTAATTAATTCTATGTAAATCTCGAATTTTTTAACAAAAGAATTTCCGTGAATTTCTTTTGACTAAAATTAGATTTATATCATAAATTTAGGGGGCAGCATAGTTCCAATTGAATGTATGTTTCAAGAAAACAAACCGTCATATTTTAATTTAATTCTTAATAAATGCATAAACTCGGATTCAAATTAAAATTTTAAATTATGCTAAGTCGAACAAAATCCAAATATTTCTGAGTGATAGTAAAAAAATATAAAAAAAAAAAAAAAACCCAGGAAAACAGGTTTTTTCTAATTTTTTTTTCTTTAACAGTCATGAATTGGTTTTAATGTAATGTTTCTCGTGAGATTCAGTCATTAAAATTGAGCGTTAAACAGCATTCAAAAAGTCTGCAAATATAAATTTTTGTATCTTAATTAGTTTTAAAATCTAACAAATACGTTAAGAATTAAAAAAAATTTGACCTAATCTGAATAATTTATATGCGGTTGAAAAATCTTGACTACGAATTAAATGTTGCGAGTTTAGTCAAAAATCTTGAAACCGTCCGATATAGAAATTATAAATTGAAGGTAAATTATTAATTTACATTTCAATTTCAACAAAGAAGCTAAAGTTAATTTCTGTATATTCTTTTCAGACGTGTTTCGCTCTCCCCCCCCCTTTCTTTATGAGATTTGAAATCATAATTAATCAAATGTTGATTAAGGTACACTGCTAATCTTCACAACAAGGAAATAAATACGAAAAGGATTGTCTGGCAACCTGAGAATGTAAATGATTCTTTCTTCCTGTGTTTAACCTATTCATTTTTAATGGGTCATATTTTAGTTTTATGATGGACCACCCAAAGCGAGAAGCATGTGTGTTTTCTTTTCCTTAAATAGATAAGATCCGTCGTCGATACAAGCGCCTGTTTCAGGCAGGAAATGTATGAAAAATAAACTATAATTTTTTGCTCCCGAAATAATCTGTTACTCTTATAAAAAAAAAAGAAAATTGAAACGATGATTGCTTAAGAAGAGGTATGAACAGATAAATTATATTCAGAGCAATTGCTGAAATTTAAATGATTCTGAAAAATTATTTTATTTAAGAAAATCGAAGAGGGAGATGAAAAATTGATGTATATGTGTGCATGCCAAAAAAATCTGAAAAATTCTAAGATGTAATAAAAACGCCTGTGTTATAATCTGATTAAAAGAATTGATATTTTTGTGAAATTATTTTGAAAAATCATTTACAATTTTACTTTTATTTCTTAAATTTACACATGTTTAATGGCTAGATTCAATCAATTGCATAAAAATGTTTAGAACAGGGGTGGCCAACCTTTTTAGGAAGAGTGCGACTATCTTATAAAAAAAATATGCGTGCCACTTCAAACTTTTCAAACAAACAAAAGAATACGGAAAGGTGAAAAAATGTTACTTATAGGCTTATTGAGAAATTTTTACGCAAGTAGCATATATTTTATACAAGTCTAAGTCGGGGAACTTTAAAGATAATATAATAAAATAAAGTCAAATTTAAGTTTTATTGATAAAATTTTCTTTTCATTTTCAATCAATTAGGTTAGGAAAATATAAAAAATTGAGTAACCAGAAAAAAATAATTCTAAATTGGAAAAGAACATTCTTTCCTTGTAATCTTAAATTTAAATTATTTAAATGTCTTATAGTATCGGTAAGAAAACCTAAATCTCAAAGCCTATCTTCATTCTTGAGAAGCAAGCACTCTCTAGGCAGTTCATTGTTTCTTCCAGATATATTAAAACACGCTCCCTCAAATAACAGAATCTCACGAATGCTCTTCCTTTGGAAAACCAATGTACACAACAATGAAGGAGTGTTGTCTACATTATAATTTTTTATTGTAATTTAATTAAGTGTGTTTAAAATAAATTTTGATGCTTTATTTTGTCTGAGACAACCACCTTTCAATAAAGCAGTAAAAAAATTACTATTTATATTATCTTTTCAGATTTTTAAAATTTTTCAATAAGTCTTTGCGTGCCACTCTGACAATTCAGCCGTGCCGCACTGTGGCACTCGTGCCGCGTGTTGGCCACCCCTGGTTTAGAATGTAAGATGTTTGGTTCTCATAATCAGATGCATATGTGACTTCTCTAGAAAACATTTGAGGTTTAAATCCAATTTCGAACAGAATTTTTAAACGAAATGTTCTGCTTTTAATCAGACGATCATTCAATTATAGCCTATGTTGTTCGATTCAGCTATATTTAGAAAAGTGACCTTCATCTTTTTTAACAGTAAATAGTGTTAAAAATAAAAATTTATGGTTTCTGATATTCTCTGAAATAACTATCTTTAATGATTAAAACGTAATAAAACTTATATATTGGAAACCATGCCATCCATTAAAGTTATGCAGTGATTACATAACTAGGATTTGACTAATAATATATTGAACGTGATATGCCACCAACCATATAATAAACACGAATAAAAATATTATGAAATTAATGTAGATCCAACTATATAACAAACATAAATGGTAATATTTTGCTATTTAATGAAACGCATCAAAGTTAAGTGTTGGTAGTATATATTTAATGCTCTCTGTGAAGGTTCTCTGATAGAATGCAAGGTAAAAAACATCACTGAAAGCCATCTGCTAATTTTGATTGATGTAGTGTTACCTCCGTTTTCACTGAAACTAGTTTGATATTATGTAGAAGTTATGAAATTGTCTGTGTTATTTTAATAAGAAATGAAACTCACATAGTTGCTTCCCCGTTTCAATTAAATTTGAGGAAACATTTTGAAGACTAAAAGAAAAATATTGTAATTCGAATGTATTTGTCTCATTTTTAATCTAAGAAACGAGTATAAATTTTGTCCTATGTTGTAACAATCGAAAATAGATTCTACATACATGGAAATGCATAAAACAAAAAATTGTAGAGAATAGTAAAAAGAAGTATCTTTAAGTAAAAAAGGGGAAGGGAGAGTCAAGAGAGATATATTTCTCACGTCTGCACAGGAAGGAGGGTTAAACTATACCCTAGGAATGGAAATGGGGTGAAATAGGGGGAGGATGTCCTCTTCGAAGTCCTTGAGTTGTTTTTGTTCTAGAAAAAATTCTCTTTTTTATATTTCATCCAATGACGTCCTTGGGGGAATGGGGTGCAAAAAGATTTGGACGACATAAGGTTGGTAAAAAATATAAACATATGAAGCTGTATTTTAATAAAAAATTATATTCAGACAAAATTTAAAAAAAAAAAAAACGTCATTAGTAAACAACGAATTTTTTTTCCCTTTTCAAATTAGTTGCTTTGAATTGTATTATTATACTTTCAGGTTTAAGCCCTAGATAGACATGTTTTACATTTAGAGATGTCATTATTATATATGCTCTGGTGTCAAAACTAAGCGAAGGAGGCCTTCTTTTTTCTTTTGCAGTAGAACTCGTTATTCTATCTACTTTTATCAGTATAATTGTAGAGAACAGCTTGTTAATTTTTCATTTATAAACCTGTTTTACATTATGTAAATGACAATATAGGAACTTTAATATTAGTGAAATTATTCAGAGGAATATTATTGCGTTTCCGATGTATTTCATTCTTGCATCCGTTTCATTCAGAGAGCTATATGGTTATAAAATTAACTTTCGAACAAAACACAATATGTATACAAAAATTTGATTTTTGCGTTTGATATGAAGAAGTTAAGAAAGGAAAGAAAGGAAAGAAAAAACTAATACTTTGCTCCTTATAATGCAATTAAATTTTCCTTATGTACTATAGATATGTAATTATTCACAATGGAATATATCTATGAAAATAGCATTCTACTGCATTTCTTAATTTTAAAATTGCAAAACTGTTTAATATTTATTTTCCTTCATTTTCTGTACCACTTATGTGAAGACAGTTTCGTTAATGATATTTTTTTTTTTACAAAAGCAAAATAATATCATTTGAGACATCTTTAAACTGTATAAAGACTTATAATCGAAATCACAAATCGAAAGTTATAAGTAGAACAATGACTTGGATTATATCAATTGCTTTAATTAGCTCCTTAGATTCAAAATATTATGAACCCCCATCAACTCTACCAAATTTTATTTAAAAAAAAGAGAATAAGCCTCTTATCAATAGCTTAGATAATTTTATGGATAATACAACTATATCTGTGACTTGGTTTATTCTCTTTCATAGCTGACTATTTATCATGTTTGGAATTATTTAAATTTAAACTTTTCTTGTTTGTAATCTTTTTTCCGACGCTATAGAACACAACAGAATACTGTTTGTGCATTATTCATTTGGATTAGATTTTCAAAATTATTGCTTATTTTTCGATAAAATCGAATTAGCAAATAGCGTAATCGTTGATGATTGCTGTGATAAAAATGGTATAATTTTTCTTGTCACTGACATATTTTAGGCGTCAACAATTATTCCTGAATTATATCTCAGTAACATCTTTCCCTTCGTATATTGAAGATATTATTAATCATTTGTGTGAAAAGTGGATAATAGGAGGAAGTGAATGATAATTTACAAGATTCTTGATCTGTAATAGATCTCATTCATAGGAGAATCATTCCTCTGAGTTGTTTTTTATCTCTGCACTGGAGATTTTTCTCTCTTTTGTTACAATTTGCTTTTATCTTATCAGTATCTATATTTTTAAGGATATCAAATCAAAATCCGCAAGGAAAAAGAAAAATATGAACCTATTTGTAATCTTTTTTTTTTTTAAATTGTTTTCTTGTTCCGTGTATTGACCCATATATTTATTAATAAAATAATCCTTACGATGGTTCGTTCATTGATAGAAAACTATTTTTCCTAATTTTTTTTGCTAAATTCAACAATTTTTGCGGGAGATTCATTTTTTTAAAAAAAATGTTTTCTAACCCGTAAATTTTCATTTGTACACTAATATTGATTCATGTGCTGTCCAGACTATCCGCAAGAGGGATTGTATCTTTCTATAATTACAAAAATGATAGCAGAGATTACGAGCATAATAAATTCCTTATATTTACCTCATTTTGGTCTTACGAAAATTTGACTTAATAGAAAAACCAGAATCTGAGATCCCTTTTTTCGAATACTCCAGGATTAATATATTCCCAATGTGTTCAATAAGGCTTTTGGTTTCAAAGTTTTAAAAGTTTTTACCCCTTGAAATGTATTACATAAAAAACTCGTCGAATTTTCATTTGTGAATGAAAAATAGCTTTTGAAAAGCGAAGAAGGAGGGGGGGGGGGGAGATCGCCTTAGATATAAATTGTCATTACGTGCTTTTCTGTAAAAATTAATCCCATAAACAGTTATTCTCTTTAAATTCTACATCACCAATTACAATTTCTGATTTATATTGATTGAGAGAACATTAACATAATTAATATTCCGCGTAATCTCTATTATTTTAAAGTCAGGAAGAGACAAACTAAATGAATCAAATTATTTTGAATGTTGTAAATTATGACAAAAGTTAGAGAACAATATATAATGATGAATGTTATTACTTTAACAAAAATTCTAAGCAAATACGTAAACATTTTTGTGATAACACATACACTTCTTACTTCTTACAAGAGAAACAAAACTCGGGGAAGGGGGAGTATTTGTTAAAAAGTTTTTATAATTAAAGAAAATTCGTGGAGTGCGTTATTTTATTCAAAATGTCTGCTTATGTATTTATAAATGATTATCTTTCCAATAACTGCATTCATCAAAGAGGAAGTTTTTTATGTAAAATATTTATTTAGATTGAAGTAATATGTGTTTGATTAGCAACAGATGAAAACTTCTCTTCCTCCTATATTTTTTTTTGCTAAAATTAACATTGTTTCTTAAAAAGGTACATAATAATCCACTTATAACAATGACATTATTCACTCTTGTGTTTCGAAAGTGTTACTCCAATGACAAATTTCCAGTTTTTGTATATATATATATATTTTCTTCCACTTCTTTCGTTCTAAACAATATAAATCGAGTTAAAATAAAAGGTTAATATCCTGCTTAGAACTATACTAAAATAAGCCACTATTATTTTTAGAATTGAGTCTTGGGTAGATTACTTTGCTTAAGGTATCCAACTACTTGTGACAAATTTTTTTGTAAATAGAAATAGGAGATTTTTTTGTTGTTGTGATTTTTAGATTTGCTTAGTACATTTTAAGAAAAATATGCTAAAATTAAGAAAAGAAAAAGAAATTATAATTACTAAAATCAGGAAAAATTGGCAAAAATTTACAAAAAGTAACATAAACGGGGCCCATTCTGTTCAAAAGTTTATGAACAAATTTTCAATTTTTCAATTCTGATGTGTTTCTATGTTATTCATTTTTTAAATGACCTTCAGGATAAGAGATATTTTAATTTTTACAAAAATTAGAGCACTTTATCTTAGTTATTATATGAAATTGCTTAAAATAACAGTGATTATATTCACATAAGGGGCTGTAAATTTTGTAATAAAACAGTGATTGATAAATCTGAAGGTTAAATCACTTCTACTATTATACAGAACATACACAAAAAATTTCAGTTAGTTATTTCAAAACTTTTTGAGCAATTTCTGTCCCCGTTTGATCATTTTCGAAAAAACACATTTCGCGAGTAAAACGCATTTTAAAGTATGACATCTTGCTTAAAGTAATGGCATCTGCTTTTACTAAAACGTAGTTTCTGTTCTAGTGAACGAAAAATAATAGACTTGGTATTTTTATAAAGCTAATAAGATGGCCTAAAAAAAATCATAAAATAAATTGTGAATTTTTGGCAAAATTCACAATTTTAGGGTAGTTGGATATCTTAAAAAACTAAATCCGGTAATTTTATAATTTATCAATATTTTTTTCTAAAATAGTTTTTGATATCTATATTTAATAGAACATAATTTTGAAAACTAAATTTATGTGATAAATATTTAAGTGCAAAGAGAGAAACAAGCGGTTGGAAACTATAAAAATGATGAAGTTCATGTCATTAGCTAATCTCTAACGCGCCTTTTTTTCTAACTTCGAGTCGAAGTAAATGGGCAGGAACTGAATTCTTGTCGACCATGAAATAAAGTTACTTGTAAGTGTTGATAACGTTAAAACAGTGTTTAGATTATGTACACTTCAACTTATCTGTTATGTAAGCGAATTTTTTAAGCTTTGTGCAGGAATATAGTTTTAAAAAAATACTGGGAAGATATTTATCTTTTATTACGCGTTATATAAGAATTTCCGTTTAATAATTAATATTCAAGTTACTTGAGTTAGGTTTCTTGACGTGATGCATATATTTCTTCATCCTCTGTTTAAAATAATATTTATTTTCTTATTTCTTACATAGTATAATCGTTTGATTTTCTTCGTTCTTGAATGCCCATAAATATAAATAATTAAACATACTTTTTCAGTAAATTTGAATTTAGCTGTACTGACTTTGAGAGAGAGATATGCAAATGCATTTTTTTCTTCTATTTTCTTAATACAAATAGGTAGTATATTTAGAAAACGATTCCACTTCCTCCTTTCATTTATATATTTGAAGCTTCTGGAGTTTCTTAGTTCTTATCAAAACGATGTTAATTATTTTGAAATCTTGCAAAAGTTTCTGTAATTTTATAATCTACAGAGTTATCGATAACTAAATGAGAACATTCCTGAAGTCAATGTGGATTGTGGATGTATTATAACCTATTTTGATTTGCTGATTTAAAGAATTAATTTACTTCTCTCCAAGAGCGTTTAAATAGATCTCTTTAACTCTTAGTTTCGGATACAGATATTTTGTTATAAATATCAACATGTCAATCTTTATTATTTGAAACTTATTTCCCTAAAACTAGATAGGAAACTCTTAACTAAGATTAACTTCCCTTGAACTGGGTACTTCCTTTGTAGCATTCCTTTCTGGTTAGATTGTGATTTTCAAACAGCCTATCCTTATAATGGTTTCTAAAAAAAATAAAAAGCTTTCTTTGAAACACCTTATTTTTCCCTCATGGATCGTTTTAATCCCACCCAAGATCCCAAGCGAGGTAGGGGATGTTTCTCTTTTACTTTTATTCTTTCTTTCTCTCTCCCTCTCCCCCATCGGGAAAACTATAAAACGCTTTAGCATTCTTTAAGTCCGTGAATGGAGGCGGGCATTGTGTAACACATTGGCAAATTCCAAGAAAAGATGCTTGGCTTGTTGCTGTTTTTAGGATCAACCTAAAATTTTGAATAATGTGGGTCACCACAAATGGATACTTATGAAATTATCCACTGTGTGCAATTCTAGAGAAGAATCATGGACACTTCTGAATTCACACACACACACACAAATATTGAAATCACGAAATAATATAAAAATAACTAGAGATTTGAAACTTACTGGGAATTTCAGATGGTCTTTAGCCGAATAATCTTACAATAATATATTCTTTTTCCAATTTTAAATAAAAATCTGGTATGATCTTAAGAAACCTACGTATGAAAACGCAATTAATACTTTCAAATGTGCTACTAAAAAGTTCTTTACCACAGACATGTCCATTAATTAATCAGATACACAAAATCGTGTTGTTTAGTCTTAAAAATTAAGAATAAATTACATATACAAATTTTCTGGCACGCTTTATTTTTCATTAAAACTGCTTAATTGTTGTGTGAAATTCTACAGACCTGTAATACTTATTCCCTTACTACTCTGTAGTATGATATGTCTATTACTTCTTGATGTTACTTTAAGGGTGATATTTAAGAAGCCTACCGCCACAGAGAGTGGAGAATTCCATTTCTTTTAACAATGGTTGTTTTACATTATATCTGAATAATCATAGGTCAGAGTAGTCGGCTCCTCTGATTTTGATTTCTTGTACAGTAACTCAATAAGGAAAGCTTTAGTTACATAAGAAAGGTACAAGAAAAGACATTTTATATTCGCTTTTTTTGCTGCATCTGGTTTGATTACTACATTTCTAAGAAAACTTCTAAAATGAATTAAAAAAAGGTTAAATATATGAGCTGGAAAAAAGTTTTTTGTTTAATTTTTAAGCGCATGAATAATTTTGCTATAAATCAGAGAACTGGAAAACACATTAGTATACAAATCATCAAATTTTTCGATGGATCTTTTAAAAAATGTATTTTTTAAAAAAATTTTATTTGATGTATAATTTTTTTAGATGTGCTGGAAATTTTTGAGCTGAAATATGCTCAATTCCAAACATTCTGTATCCATTATTTATTTATTTATTGTCTTTGAAAATGTTCTTTTTAAAAAATATCAATTAATACGCAAATCTTTAAAAAACCTTTCATAAATATATATTTAAATATTTTTTAAAAGCAGATGTATATTTATTTCATTTGAAAACTTCTTAAATGTTATTTGTGGTTTTTTTTTTACTGACTGTAGTATAATTGTTTTTATACGTTTAATAAGGTAATAATCGCTTTTATATATTACATTGTGCGTTTCTGAATTTTAAATCAAAAGGAAATAAAATATATACAGCTATTTTTTTCATTAATCCAATCAAAGAACATAAGTCCCATTTCTACCAAGCAAAATGATAACTTTACATGTAACTAGTATATCAAATTTTTAAGCAATTTAAGAAAAAAATTAACTTAGCATATATTTTTTTTTAAAGGATTGCAGTAAAATGTTTTTTTTTTAATTTTAAATATTTTTTTTTTGCAAAAAGAAATGATAAACTTGAAAACCGAGAGCTTATTATTAGTTTATTTACTCTTATTATAAGCAAAAGAAAAAGTTTCTTAAAATTTTATATTTGGGATGCTAGATATTGTAAAATTTATGATTAGCAATAACAAATTACAATTTAAGGGATTCAAGTGCGAATCTCTTGCCTCCATATAGTAGTTCCACGAAAGGGATTGTATAGTTTGGTGATTAGTTGATAAAATATAACTAAACATTAAAGATAATTTTTTGTTAGCCGTTATTTCTTATTTAATGTATTTAGTGACCACTTTACAAAATATTTAAGCTGTGATATCTTTGTCTGAAAAAGTGTAGTAAAAACTTTCGAGATATTCTACTTTACATTATATAATATATTCCTTTATAAAATATAACTCTGAAATAATTTAAACAATTTAAATTTCCCGCAAGATTTGCATGAAATGCGTTAAACATATTTTCTTCGTGTATTTTTTCGATTGCATTTTGCTGAAACTGGGACAAAATGTTAGCATTCTAAAACTTCCAGGAATAGCTTTATAAAACTCTACAATAGAATTTCATCTGAAAAATCAGACGTTTCTTTACAGGGCTCTTATATTTTGAAAACTTCCCCAACCGCTATCACGATTTGTACATAAAACATTCCATTGAAGAGGGAGGGGAAAAGGCCCCTTCCCCATTGTTACCTGTAAAGATGAGTGACCGTCGTCATCCTAAATTCCGCATGAAAAGTCCTTCCATCGCCTTAATAGTCTTACAAAAGACTTTTTCCTTATGAAATTTTTTTATTGAAACTTTTTTTCCAAATCATTGCTCAGAACTGTTTGGAAAAATAATTAAATCAGCGTTAAATCGAGTCTTAGTGATTTACTATCACACTATATTAGAAGGGAAAAAAAGATAGTTTTGAGATAGGTAAAACAAATTCATAAGAAAAATATGTATATTTTTTCCATGGAACAAATCTTTAAATTATGTTATATGTACATTAATTAAACGTAAACAAGTCAAACAAATGCTGAAGTAAGTTATTCAAAAAATATAAATACTGCTATTGTTAATAATATTAATGTTATTTGCCAGTTGCTTATGTAAAAATGGTAGTTTATCAAAATGCCTTACAAATAAATGTAATCAAATGTTGAAAAATAATAAAATGTAAACATAAAACGGAAAAAAATCGAGTCATACAAAAAACTTTTCAAACCCGCGGGAGTAACGTGGCTTTCAGCTTTCTATCACTCAGAAAATCAGGTTTTTGTTATTTGATTTTGTCATGGGGATATTGATATGACATAAATTTTGTGAACATAAAATTTGAATGTTCAACTTTTAGCCATATTGAATTCTCAGCATTTCGTTAAATACAATGTTTATACTGTGTTTCATTTTAATGACTCAAGTTGTTTAATAAGAAAAAGCGTATATTTTAATTGAAGATAAAACGATACTTTATAAAGGAAAACTATGTACTTAAAACGAAAGAGGCCAGGGAAAAAATGCTATCCATCTTTCATGAATGATGAAGCTGATTGAAATTAAAGAATATTAGTTATATAGAAAGAATAATAGCATCACAAAATCAAAACTGAGGAAAACAATACTAGAAATGGCGGAATTCGGAAATTGTGGAATATCCACATGAATAGATAACGTTTCTAAAGAATTAAAGTTGTAAAATATTTGAAATGGGGACGGTTGCTATTCTACAATGCGTATTTTTTTCTGAATGGCATATTGGATTAAAGCATGTTATAAGTATAAAAAATATTAAGATTTGAAAAAAAGGAAGAAAATGCATAGTACATTAAAAATCGGGCTTAAAAAAGAACTCACTATAAAATTTCAATTCTGTACGTGCAAGAAACCAAAAATTTCTTTTCTTTAAGTAAATATTAGATTATTTTTATTAACTATATACTTTTTGATTTTATAGATAAGATTTATAGACATTTTTGTAATAAATGCTAAACAAAAAGTATATAAAGTAAATGAAGCATTTTTTAAATAAATATTTAACAGAATTAAACAATTGCACGGAGTGATAATAATATTTATTTGCTGTTCACCGAAGTTCTGATGTAAGTACAAAAATTTCTTATCTATCAACTTTCCACAATACCAGAATTATAAATATAGCAAACTAATTGCTAATTTTTTACATGTCAAATCCTCGCTAGCATTTTAAAACCTGATTTGTTTCTATAATTATTAGAACTGTAAAAAAAATAAACGTATAAAACACAATTATTTTGTTTCCATTTGCAGTTAAGACTTTTGACATTTGCCCAGTGAAAGCAAAAAACCGGTTTAATGTGTCAGATAGGCATTATTAACAAGCAAGTTATGTTTCATTGCTAGCACCTGTTGAAATAATCAGCATATCCTGCAGAGAGAGAAAGAGTTTATTGTCAATAGTTAGAGATGTAAAAGATATATAAAAGAATGACATACGTTTGTTTCTTGAATTAACTAAACCGTGTCATTATTTCTCACTTGCGGAACGACTCCTACGCATTGTCGATGCCTCGTTTAGATTTTGGGCAATGATAAAATATCGACTTCAAGCATATTGCTTAAGAGTTTTTTTAACATTTGCAAACATACGCTTGAAGCGTAAACATAATATTTATAAATGAATATCCTTAGATATTCAGTAAGCACTTAGATTAATTCATAGGAAAAAGTATAAGAGTATAAAAACATTTTATGAGATTACAAAGAAAATTGAAAGCCCCTTACCTTTCGCGTAATTCTTTAGAACGTATTGAAGGAAACAATACATTTACCTTCCAGAGCTGAATGAAATGTTATTAACGTTGCACTTTGAAGCAACAAGAGGGCTGTTGGCGATGAATTTCTTTATTCCGAACCACGGTTAAGTGATAAGAATGACTTCTGGGCAGTAGCGTAACGGAGAATATTAGGGCCCTCCCTGCAAAGTCAGGTTTTTGGTTCCAAGCCCAAATACGCGTACTTGGTGTCAGTCAGGCTTTGGAGTTCCCTGGAATCCCCCCCCCCCGCAAAGCATGCTTTGCGGGGGTGTACAGTACGCCACTGTTTCTGGGCTAGCATACCGCTGTTCAAACTTCCAAGCCATGCCAATATGAGAGCTTTGAGCCTAGACCAGGGGCGTAGCTACTGCCGTATCAATGATACGGAGCCCCCGAGAAACAGGAGCCCCAATATGTGCAACTACAGTCTCACTAACAGGGTTTTCATACCTAAAAAGGGCCCCAAAGGAATTTTGATACAGGGCCCACTCATAACTAGCTTCGCCAGTGGTCTAGACAGATTTAACGTGCATCAGCCCCATTACCCGACGGGTTGCCAGAGCTGAAATATTAATATTCATTTTATTTAGCTATACAAACTTTAACAGGGATTACTTAAATATAAATATATCTAGAAAGTTTTTTTAAAGTGAAAGTAGAAATCTGTACCTAAGTATTAACATGCTATGTTATATTGATTGTAAACAAAAAAAGAACATGAGTATCATAAAATGGCTTTCCTGAGACGCTCATTTTTTATACTTACTTACGGATTTGCTCCCTTTCAGGATAATTTCATAATCTAATGTAAGTTATCATGGCTGTCATCTTTTAGAAATATCAAAATGTACGTTATTAATTTTTTTCCGAATTCAAGTCGAAGAATGTGTAGGAGCTCATTTTCAACTTATGGATTGCAAGGTTTTCTTGTTTCTTTAATAGCAAAAAAAATTCATTATTGATAAAATAATATCTATACTAGACATATAGATTAGTTTATTTTATCAACCAGACTCAAAAAAAAGTAAGCGTTGTTCTTTATTTATTTTTTTTTTTTTAAATTTTTTTTTATTGAAAACTCATTTGCGATACAAAGAAAGATCGTTAAAAAGCCAGAAATGATGCTTGTAGGTGTAAGAAATTCTGAGATAAATTGTAACGAAAAAGAACTTACTAGTTAAATTTTTCTGCTGGGTAATTTTAAAGTAATTTTTAGGATTTATTTTGTGTTATGAGGCTTTCATAAATCAATTCTAAATAGTTTTTTTAAATTTTATATTTCTAATTAAATTGTAGTAAAAATGCATTTACAAGTTAAAGATGCGTTTGAGAAAGCTGTGTGAGTGAATTGTATTTTCTGAGTACTCTCTCTCTCTCTCGATTTTGTTCTTAAAAATTGTTAATTAAGGGTACTAGTGATTTAAAAATATTATTCTTCAATACCTGAGTAATATAATAAATCTTTTTTTTTTTTATCATTTCATTAATTTTATAGAAATGTTTCTGTCGAAAGAATGTATTTCTTCATTCAAATTAATTTGATACCAAAATGATTTAAAACACCAGATCACGTGCCATATCAAATGACTCCATTCTTCTTATGTAAATAATGAAAAAATAATTTTAAAAGTCTTTCGGATGTTTTCTGATTTTTTTCCTGCTCATCTTAGGCCTTGACCATCTACTTCCTTTACGAAAAACGTATGTGCTTGGTATATTCAAGCCTAATTTCACTACAATAAACCATTTTTTATTGTTTATTCTTTTTCATTGTGAGCGTCGATTTCCAGTGACCTTTGAATCTCGTCATTAGGGACTGGAAAATGTGCCACTTTATGAGGTCGGGCAGAGGTAAATGTTCCAAAGCAAAAGGAAGCAGTAAACTTTCTGCGCGTGATTTTTATTTTTTTTATTTAAAGATATATAATTTTTTTTTTACTATAGAAATGTATGTTAACTTAGAAATTTTGAGCTACCGATGTGAAAAGAACAAGAGAGAACCTCTTTAGAGTTAATTTTTTACACTAACAAAGAGAAAGTTCAAAAAAACAACAACAAAAAAAATGTATATTACATGGTGATATAAACACGTTTTCTCTCTGCTGTCGCTTTATAAAAGTCTAACACAAATAAAAGTTGCAACTTATACATTGACATTTTTGTGACTTAACATTAACCAAGATCAAACTTACCGCTTCTGAGTAGTGTACGTAAATTGTCAATGCTAAAAATAAGTAGTTAGGAACCATAGCAGAGTATTTCTTTATCAGTTAACTGATAATCATTTTAAACCTGTTTCATAATTTAATGAACATTTTTAAGTTCACGATATTAAGTCCCATTTCATTATTCCCTTATTAATTAATTACACAACATTATTTCATTAAAAATATATAATGTAATCGGTAACTGTATTAGAGTGTATATTATTGATTATTTTTATGAATCAAATTTCACAATTATGTCATCCAATAATCACTTAGAAAAGGAATGCTGTTTTGAGTATTAATTTCAAGTCGAGTGACTTATAAGAAAGAAATATAATCTCTCTCTCTCTCTCAGGAAGGTTTTCATTCAAACAATATTTACTTTATTTATAGTTTTCATTATCGGTAAGGTAAATTTATTTATAAAATTTTTAAAACTTTGTACAAATCTTAGCTTATACCTAAGCAATTATTTGATATACCTCGATTTTTTTACTTATATGCCATTATAATTTACTAACTAAAGCATAATTAATTAAAAATATAACGGTATAATATCTTCCGGTCTTTTTGAAAAGCGCTAAGCAACAATGAGAGATATTATGTATTGTTAAAAAAAGGGGTTTTTTTTTTTTTTGGTATTCTGGAAGGAATTTACAGATTTTAATATATTATTCAATAGAGTGAGATAGATAAAATTGAACATTGAGAGATATCATTTACCTTTACTTACCTTAATTAACATAAAATCTCCAATTAAATTACATTACCAGAATAATCACATATACTATTTACTTCATTTTTGGATCGCATATTTTTTTATAATGAAACTTTCGTTCTTTGTTTCCCATTCAGTGCCGAGAGCAATTGAGCTATTTTCTGAGCCGTCGTATTTACTAGAATCCTTAACAGTGTGGAAACAATGAATTCGTCTAAACCTTAGTAGAAATGTACCTAAGTCTCGATTGTTAAAAGCATTACACGCAAGCCGTTCCTTCCCCTTCTTTTTTTAGAATCGTAAATTCCTGAATGTGTATCTTTCTTGTTCATATTTGGTTTTCCTCCCAGCTTTTAGTGAATATGTTACGTGTAAGATCTTGTTTAAAGTCTATTTTTCTTAATGATTCAAAATGAAGGCTGTAAAGAAAATGAAGGTTTTTACTTGCTTATTGAACCCTGGAATTTACAGTCCATTACATAAAATATGGAATAGTTTATTTTTTGAACAACTAATTTATTTTAAGACTCATTGTTTTAGAACAACAGTTCGTTTTGAATTTCTAGCATAAATTTTTGACAACATAAACTTCTTAAATTTTTCATATTTCTTAAGTAGTGGAGAGGTATTTGTTTGATACTAAAATACTTCTCCCTTAATTAAAAAATATGAAGAGGAAAAGATTTATTCATGCGTGTTGTGTCTCATTATAGTTGTATCATTTATCAAAGATAGTAATCAAAGATCCAATATTCTTAAAAACAGTGAGACAACTATATATAAGGGATTAATTCAGGTTTAAAAATTAGCGTTCATTTTATAAAGATCAGTAGTCAAGAAATATTATTATTATTATTATTATTTGTATTGTTTAGTTTTGGAATAGGACGGCGATCCAATACTCAATATTCATCTAGATGCAATATCAAATTTAAAAAAATAATAATAACTCCCTCTGTTTTCAATTAGTTGCTGTATTGGAATACTTTTCTACAATTATTGATATTAATGGTCTTATGATTTTGTTTAAACATTTTTTTTTTCGGAGAATTCAGGATGCTAAGCTTTTAATCACCAACAATAATTGCATAAAACTATTTTCTAGTTAATGAATCGTGAATCATTAGGAAGAAAATTATCTTTCTGATATACATGATAGTAAGAGTACTTTTGCAGAATGAGGCTTGGCTTAAGAGCTTGCGTACCCTGGAGTTTTGAAACTAAATTGGTTCTAATTTGAGGAGGGAAGGAGAGAATGCTTGGTAAGTAAATGTTGGTTATTGATAATATAACATGAAATCTCTGAATTTTTTTTTCAAAATCATAAAATCATCAATATCAATAATCGTACAAAAGTATTCAGATGTAGCTACTAATTTGGGACAAAATTTTTGACCTAAATATAGCAATAGATTTGTAACAGACGGAAAGCTATTAAAATCTGAACTACAAACCCCATCGGCTGTACTTACTTATTGAGACAAATTTTAAATTTCTTAATCCAGTAGTTGGAAAAAATTACTTATAGTAAGATTTATTATAAATCACATGATTATGAAATTGTTAGTGAAGGATTTACTCAAGTTAATGATACTCATAAACTAACTTTTTGTTAACCACAAATTTTTACTCTATGAACAATGTTTACAATTTTTTTTTTGAACGATCATTACTATTTTCGGCTTGAATAGCAAACATCATGGACTAGCTTAATTATTTTTGAAATAGGAAAAGCAAAACTGAATAATTTATGCATACCCTTTGTAATTGATAAAATTTTTAGAATCTCCCGCAGAAAGAGTAAGAATTATTGAACAAAATAACAAAGTATTACACAATTTAATTTTTTTAAATATATTCCTGCAATTCAATTGCACTTAATTAAATTGGCTGATTATTTGCTGTTGACGATGTTTTACAAGAAATTTCAGAAAAAATAATGTTACTCTTTATTGATTAGCTAGTTTATTAATAATGCACCAGATGCAACATGAGAGCTGTTCTGTTATCAACGAACTTCTCTAGTGACGTAAACAAGTGTAGGATTTGGGGGTTCACCCCCCTCCCTCGTCATAAGAGAAGTCTATGTGCTTCGCCATTTTAAACCTAGGTAAAGGATCGGAGACAACGCCTGAATTTGCACCCACCGCTCACGCTTTCGTGAGGAATTCAAGCCACGACATTTTAAATGTTCAACGGTCCGCTTTCATGACGGTCTTAGGAAAAACGAAACGGAAACCCTCTAACCATCAAATAGTACATTTCATTTAATACTATGACTAAGTGACCTTGTTCTTTTAAGTATATTATTAAAAAAAAGTCTAACATTAGAAAATTCTTCGTAATCTTAAGGCATCCGACTACTTACAACTTTTTAAAAAAAAAAAAAATGGAGATATGGGGTGAGATTTTGTTGTTGTTGTTTTTAGATTTGTTTTGTTCATTTTAAGAAAAATATGCTAAAATTAAGAAGAGAAAACGAAATTATAATTGCAAAAATCTGGATATATTGGTAAAAATTGACAAAAATAACATAAACGTGGCACGTTCTGTACCAAAAGTTTATGAACAAATTTTTAATTCTGATGTGTTGCTATGTTATTCATTTGGAATTCCATGTCATTTTGGATCAGAGATATTTTAATTTTTACAAAAACTAGAGCACTTTATCTTAGTTATTATATGAATTTGCTTCAAAAAACAGTGACTATATTAACATAAGGGATTATAAATTTTGTTATAAAACAGTGATTGATAAATCTGAAAGTTAAAACACTTCTACTATTATGCAGAACATACGCAAAAAATTTCAGTTAATTATTTTCAAAACTTATTTAGCAATCGCTGGCCCCGTTTGAGCATTTTAAAAAAACACACACATTTGAGTAAAAGGCGTTTTAAAGTATGACATTTTGCTTTAAGTAATGGCATCTGCTTTTACTAAAACATTTGTAGTTTTTGTTCTAGGGAACGGAAACCAAAAAACTTCGTATTTTTATAAAGCTAATAAGATGGCCTATAAAATAAAATCATAAAAAACTGTCAATTTTTGGCAAAATTCACAATTTTACTCGCCGCGGATACCTTACAGGGTCGGATACCTAAAAGGGCACAGCTTACACACACTCACACATAAGAGAGAGATGGTATGTTATTTATCATTTTAATTTCGTCTTTGTGTGTGATTTTTATAAATGATTAAATAATTTTAAATTTATGTAAAAAGGATTGTTTACGTCCACATGGAGCTGTGTCTACTTGTGCTGCGAGCTATAACATCAAAATTATGTTTAATTTCCTAGAAGTTCTTTAATTTAATTCATGCTTTTTGAAAAAAGAATGGTTCATTAGCGTTGTTATAACAGTTTGGCATCTTGGCAAGGAAATTTTTTGCTGATTTAATAGAATGGTGAGAGAGAGTCTAAATCAATCAGTCTTGTCAAGGACAACTTTTCCCTTTCACCCCTTTTCTTACTACCATCTGGCAGTGTTTTCCTTACATGTTTGTTTATCTAAGAGCATGCTACAAAAGCAGCATTTTTCTAGGGTCATTATTTTAGACTCTTTGCAAAAAAAAAAAAAAAAAAATTAATAATAAAAAAGTTTACGAAAAATGGTATTCTAAGAAACCTACTTCCTAGTATAATTAGGGATTCTTCTCACTTGGAGTAAGATGTTATCGTTTCATCTGAGGAGGAGGTGTGGCTCAATTCAAAGGCATATTGTCTCCCCACCTCCTCCTCCTCATGAAAGATATTTTTTATTTATCGCTTCCCAAAATCCAGGGATAATGCAGTCTCTTTTTGAAAGAAAAAACATCTGATCAAATTCTGGTGAATGAAGCTTAGAGTATTTTGGGCGAGCGTAATTACTATTTATCTAATTCTAAGTATACCGTGTGTAGAAGATGATACATCATATAATTTGTAAACTTATAAGTTACTTCATAACTTAAAAAAATTTAGTGTTTATCTAAGAATTTGGGTTCTGCTGGCTTCCAATTATGAATTATATTAAAATTTTGTACACACACTCACGAAGATTTATACACTGGTGTGCAAAATTTAAGCAACAATGTAAATTTTAAACAAATAACCATGGAATTGCGGAAAAGAAGTTATTGCGATCAGTACAATGAACACACAATTCAATAAAAAGGTGATGCGTATACAAATATCAGGAACAAAATGTCATATTCGACGTGAGTACCCAAAATGCGTGCGGTTGTCGCGCGCAGTTCAAGACTACAAAAAAGGAAGAGCGGAGGCGCAGTTAAAAACATTCGCTGCAAGTGCAAGTGAGTTCTTCCGTGAAATATGGCTAGAATAAATCCCCTGGAGGACTTCACACGTTGAAGAATCAACGGAAAGCTGGAAGAGAAACGTAGTTTGACCAGTGTAGCTGAAGAGTTCGGAATCAACAAAAGTATCGTTTCGTGCGCTTTGAAAGCCTTCCAAGCCATAGGTACAGCTGTTAGAAAGGTTGGTGGGGTCCACCCTAGGTAAGCAACTGCAGTGGATGACCGATATTTTGTCCTGCAGGCAGTAAGAGCCTGATACCAGTCAGCAAGCGTCATTGTTCATCAACTGTGTGCAGCAACAGGGCAACAAGTGTCGCGGTTTACGGTGGCTAGACGCCTTCACAAAGGTGGCCTATTCATCCACCGTCCTGAACGCTGCATCCTTTTTTGAAACTTGGCCATCGGCGGCACCGTTTAGACTGGTGTAAGGAGCACAAAAACTGGATACCTCAAAAATGAAGTCGTTCCTCTTTACGGAGGAGAGTCGTTTCAGTGTCACAAGTGATTCTCAACGCTTATTGATTTGGAGAGAGGGACACGGTTTCATCCCAGTAACATCACGGAAAGAGACCGTTATGATAATCTTGGAGTTGTCGTCTGAGAAGGCATGATGCTGAACGGGTAGACAGAGCTCCATGTCTTCGACAGAGGTTCTGTAACCGGAGATCGCTATTGTTAGGAAGTGATCCTTCCCTATCTGCGTCTGTTCCGAGGTGCTATTGGACCGGACTTAATTTTTATGAATGGCAATGCATGGCCACACCGGACTGCTGATGTTCAGCAGCTACTGGAAAGTGAACATATCACTCGGATGGATTGGCCACCGTTCTATCCTGATTTAAATCCCATGAAACATGTGTGGGATGCTTTAGGGAGAAGTCTTGCTGTACGTTTACATCCTCAGAGGAACACCCAACAACTGAAACAGATACTGATTAAGGAATGAGCAATCTTACCTTAAGAACGGTTGGACAATCTGGTGCTAAGTGTAAGAGACGGTGCGAAGCGACCATTTTAGTAAGGAGAGGGCATATCCCGTTCAAAGGAACATCTGCTTGTTGTTCTTCCTCTTAGATAAACAGTCATGTGTATAACGATACTATGAATTCAATAAAGCCTTTTTTTGTTTGATTCCATAGTATATGCATTGTATTCATTTTTGCTCTGCTATGTTTTCGTCATCGTTTAAGTATAAATGTTGTCTCTCATTTCTGAATTGCATGTCTCTTAGATGATTTCTCGTGGAGTTGTGGCGGGAAAAAAAAACACCTGTTGGCTAAGTTATGCACTCCGGTGTGCAAAACTTAAGCAATATACAGATAGATAGATGTTAAAGAGTTATAAAAAATCAGATCGATTCGAAAGTAATTTTATTTTTCATTGAATGAAAATCGATCATTATCTCTTTCACTTATTGAGGATTTAATTCAGCATCCTTTCTTCTTCACTAAATGTTATTTAAAAATCGTATTTTGTGCATGATGTGAAAAATTAATAAGCATCGAGTTTCACTATTTAAGATACAATAAATTCAACTTATTCAAGCCTTTTACTGAACTTTTCTTTATTTAACGTTATTTCTACCATTATTTTGCGTATTCTTGTTTTTCTTTCATAAACCTTTAACCCTTTCAAGACTTAGGGAAACATTTTCCCCCTTTTAAAATTGACGGTTGTTGTATTTAATTGTAGTCTTCTCTGCATTTTTTTTAATACAGAATGCCAAAATAGAAGGAATGCCGAATGCAATTACATAAACGGAAACTTTTAGGGAAAAAAAACTGCCAAATGAATTGGCAATGATAAAACATTCATTTATTCTTTTACTTATTTCAGTTTATTATATAAGACGTGTAATTATTTTTTACTGCGTTTTCTTACATGTTTTATGTTACTCGGTAGGTAAAATTTTATAATTATAATAAAAGTAGATTTGAACACAAATGAAAGCAAATGCCTGATAAAACTGCACATCGATCCAAATTCAATTGACGCACTTATAAACAAATACACAGTGATTTTTCACTTACAAAAATACACAAATATTTTCCTTGTGATTTGTATTTATTTTACGCCTAAACAAACTAAAATAAACAGTTACATACTAATATTTACTCTCAGCAGCCTTATGATCTTGTAAGGGTTAACTTCCTTTCATGTCATTTTAGCCAAAAAAACAGTACTGCACATTAATTTTACAATTATTATATACTAGCAATATTAAAATGAAAATTTCAACTGATAACAAATTTATTTGACATTAATTTAAAGTTAAAATTTTAAGAGAATTGCTTTGTTATAGGGTAAACGAATGGCGCTATAAATGGAGCAAAGTTTTTATTAGCATATACTTTGGCTTTCTTTTTCATATTCTTTTTTTCTCTTAATGAAAAGATTTTGAACAAACTTGTCTCTCAGATTGTTTCGTTATTTTTTGAAAATCATGAGATACATATATAGGCAGAGTCTGTGCACAATAGGTTTTTAATGACCCATGACTCGACAGAAAGAACATGGGCCACCAGTTCGCGACCATGACCATTCGGCTCCCGGAGCCATAAGCATGCTTAGAAGTTTAATGAATTCGCGTGAGATACAAGTAATACGTAGTAATGTGTGTTCATAAACGTGCTTTTTTCTGTATTTTCTTTCTTATTACAAGCGAAAGCAAATCTTGTTTGCCACACTAGTAATAAGTGCTGAGTGAACTGAAAAAATAAAAACAATAAAAAATTATTCTTAATTCGAATTTTTTAAAAGCGGAAAACCCTTTTTTTTATTATACGATACTCAATCAGTTTATTTTTTATATCATGGCTGAGATACAGCTGGTTTTTACATCTATGTAAATGTTTTGAGAACCAACCAGAGCTTGAGTTAGGACAGTAGCATAATGTAGGTGGAGAAAAAAGTAATTTTCTCCTGGAAATATATATATATATATATATATATATATATTGTGAGGTTCTCTTAAATGTTTTTATCAGCAGGCAATCAATCAGCAGTGATTGATTATCCCAGCTCAGTTTATCGCCCCCATGGTTTTTCTGTTACTCCCATTTCATCCCAAGAAATTAGTAATCACAACTTTATTACGATTTATGAAACATAATTTCTGACGCCCAGAGGCTGGAAGTATAGGAGAAAAAGCATATATTAATGTCAAACAGATTCATTAAATTATTTGTATTTAATCGATTTATGTTGTTGTTGAAATATTGTAAATTAACTTCTAAAAATTGCTCACATTTCGGCAAGGAAAAAAATAAAAATCAATTTGTTTTCTTGGGAAGAAAAATATGAAGTTATATATATATCAACTTGTACAAGTGATGTAAGTGATTGTTATAAAAAATAAATAGCTTTTGCTTTCGTGATAAATATTGAAAATGATTACTACAGTCAAGTAATTTGACGTTTATTACAGGCATACTAGCAGTTCTTTTTTTATCTTCCCGTATTGTCTCTAAAATTTTTCTTATTGTTATATAAATATTATGAAATAATAATATTTATTTATAAATCTCGCAATCATTAAAATTTGAACTTGTGTTAGTTTTTGTTCAACGAAGATGTTTTTTGAGGTTTCATTTCTTATTGAACAAAATAGTATGCTTTATGATATAATGTACTCAGTGACGTAACGTTGCCCCCAGAACACCTGCATTGCGGGGGCCCAGGGATTCTAAGGGACCCAAAGCCTGATTGACACCAAGTACGTATTTGGGCTTGGGGCCCAAAACCTGACTTTATAGGGGGGCTAAGATTCTCCGTTATGCCACTGAATGTTCTCTGTTTCAAGAGTTAATTTTTAGTTTCCCTCATTACTTTTTAAAACCAAAAATGAATAAATTGTGATAGTATTTGGTTGCTTAGTTATAAAAAAAAGCTCAATACAAATCTGATATTTCAGAATAACCTTATGGTATTAATAATTAATTTTGAATGGGTGACTTTTTTTATTCTTTGTTCTAACAAACAAAAAAAAGAAAGAAAATTCTTTTGTGTTTTATCTTGCATGGAATTCCTTCAATAATAAGTAATTTTTAAAATGCACAGGACTATAAAATCATTAATTATCAAATGAAACTGGAGGTTCTATACTTAGGATCTGAGTGAAATAAATTGATTGAAGTTTGGGTGAGTGAGTAAGTGTTTATGAACGTCGCAGTATAAAGAAAAACGAGACTGAAGGTTGGAAAATGTTTATTTATTTCATTGAATAGTACTTTAATTTCATGATATTCAAACGAAGAGAGTCGTTCATTGACAAAAATATCTTATTGTGTATCATCTTATAAATTTTATTACAATTTTGAAAAACTACATTAAAAATTTGTCTTCAACTGCAATAAGCAAACTTAGTTGAATAATATGGAACATCAAAACTGTAAAGAGGAAGAATTATTTATTAATCAGGAAGAATAATAATGTTAAAGAACTATGCCGATTTTTGAAAAACCATTTTTAATATTTCAATCCACACACCCAAAGAAAAGAAGAATAAAATTCTTAAATATGTTCATTTTTGCAAATTATATTGTTTACGTTAGAACCTGCATCTTGAAATTTTGTGAACTTATAATATGAAGCTTGGAATCTTTGAATTTTTTGTAATTCTTAATTGTATTGCTTCACTGGTGTAGTGTGCGCGAGATGCCAAAAAAAATTTCCAGTTCGTGCTGAAAAGATTTTATGTTAAAACAAAATAAGCTTTGTAGAGTTTTGCTTTCTAAATTTTTTCATGCAGAACTTGCTTGTGATGAAATTTCATCCGCAGTATACTGAAAGAGTTAAATATAGCGATCAACCTCAATGTGTGTGTGTTTTCTTTGACAAGTCCTGTTGTTTGATATGCAAGTATTTTTTTCAAACGCGGGCGCTATTCCTTTCTAAATAAACAAAAATAAAGTACCGTTATGTGATTCAAGGGAAGAGAAATATACGCAAAAAAAATGACATAAAAACATACTCTGCCACATTAAGGAGTTGTTGAACTATCAATCTAAGATTTATGTTTCATATAATTCCTTAGATTTATGTATAAATTCCAAGAATAATTTCGTATATGTTATTAAGTAACCTGAAATAAAATCACCAGTTCTATCTTTTATGCATATAATTTTTTGCTTTGATTTTACTTGTATTGCCATATAATTAGAATAATAATTCTTCAAACGGAAAAATTTTGAAGAATTGCGCGTGGGGATATCTTATTTTAATCTCTTTAAAAGAACCCAATGTTTTTGTTATACTTGCATTCAGAAAATATTTATAGTCCACTGCGTTATTTACATATTTTTTAAACAACCTTGAGGTACCCACATAAATATTTTTTTCATCGTTAACTCCGAACTAATCATTTTAGATTTCCTCGAAAGCGAATTGATTTAAGCACGAACTTGAAATTTAAATTCATCAATAATCCAGAACTAATTGAAATGTCATTTCTGTTTTATCTATGTACTGTTATTACTTTTTTCAAGCTCTAAATTAAAGGGAAACACCCACCCAATCGTTTTTGATTAGCGTTACATTTTTTTCAAAACTTTATGGTTGTCAGATCATGGTATAATATGATTAAAGTTGTATCTGAACCGTTCCCAATTTGAAAAGACGTGATACAAAATCGTGCGTTGTCAGAATGGAGTATTTTCATTATTTTGATGACTGTGTCTGTAGAAAATCTAAAATCTGAATGAAATTTCTTTAATTCTCTCGCCAGATTTCTAACGAGAAGCAACTTTACTTGTAGCATAATAATTGATAATGATTTCATTTTTTGTTTTTGCTTTATAAAATCATAAAAAGGAGTAAGAATTGGTATTATTAAATTTTTCGAGATTTTTTTTTTTTTGACGAATGTTATATATTTCCTTCATTGTTATCATATGTACAAAGCGAAAGCATTAAAGATTAAATATTTAATTTAAACTTAACTGGAATGTTATATTTGATAAATATTGTTTGCATAGTGTAAAAAGAAAACATTTTTTTTCAGTAAAAAAATGAATTGATAAAATAAAAATCTCGTGCTTTAAAATATTTACCTCCTTTTTGGTTTTCAATTTTAGTAGTTATTTTTATTTCCAGAGGGGATTTGCAAAGTTCATGGTTTTTCTATATTAACATTTTTTGAATGAATATATTTAGACTCAACCATCATGTTGATTTAAATCAGTAGGTGCTTAACCATGGAATGGCTAACCCTTAAGAGTATACGTGAATTCCTTCTAACCAGTACGGAAGTATCTAAAGAAAAAATAATACTCAGTATCAATAAACAACAAGAAATAATAGACGCATAATCCCAATGCAACAATATATCAAAATAAATATGTGTATATAATTAACGAATATACTGTCTTGAAGTACGTTTGATCTTCGCTACCAGCCAAAGGGCTCGACGACAAAAAAAATTTCCGAAATATTTATGTAGAATATTTATTTATTTGTTGGTTCATTTTTTATTTTTATTATTTCGCTTAAAATATATTTTTAGATACTCTGTTATAGCTCTAATATAAATACTAAACTTAATCCAAAATATCTGATCATATGTAAATGCTTGCAAAAACAATGTAAATTTTAAAAACTATAGACATCAACACAAAATGTAATTTGAAATTGTAATTGAAAATTAAATAAAAAATTAAAATTAGATTAGCCAAAAGGAATTTATATAAAATTTACGATGGTGAGATTAAATGTATATTTCAGCAATTGCTGTTTAAAATTATATTAAATATATAAAAACACCCTTTTAATCTCTAATTTAAAAATAACTCATCCAAATTTGATATTCACGTTGAAAGGGATAGGAATGAAATTTTAAATCAGTTAAATTTTTTTTCATTCTAAAATATAACTTTTATACAAAAAGTTTTTCTTCTCATTAATTCATTTAAATTAAATTTACAGCTGTTAAAGGTAATCATATGCTTTTTACAGTTATATAAATCAGTTTGTTCTTTTTAACTCCATATTTTAATTATTAATACATTTCAAGTTCATATTTTCCTGTTACTGTTCGATCAAAAATATACTTAAATGACAGCATTTCAGTTTTAAAGTTTAATGAGTTATTTATCAGCAGTACAAAATGAGAGCAAATTTATACAAAAGCTAGTTGTGTTTCAATATAGTAGTTTTTTATCCTCAACTTTCTTTTCTACTCTTCATTAAAAAAAACTAATCTATAATCCTGCAGTTTGTTGCGCATTGAATATTAAATAATAAATAATTTTTTCATCAATCAAAATCCGGTAAGTTTTTTCCTTCAGTTCATATTGTTTTGAATATAAAATATTTTGTTTTTATACCTTTCATAAAATGTATGAACTTTTTAAATGACGTTTTATATTTCTCTTTTGTCGCTCTCACTTTTGTCATTATACATATAGTTCTTTTTTTCTAAACAGAGTAATTTTAAAAGTATTTATGCTTAATTCCAAATTTTGTATATTATGCATCAATGCAACTCATCAATGGATCACGGGAACTGCTATTGTTTTGAGGGATTGTTGATACATTAACGTACAAAAGGCTTCGTAAAATTCTTGTATTTTCACTATCTGTTTATTTGAATAAAAATGTTTACTCTTTATTTGTGTTTTGATGAAACGTATTTGATAATGAGCTCAGATTGTGTATAATGATTTAGTATATTAAAAATAAAAGGTACAAAAACCTTGCATTAATATTTCTTAACTTAAAAAAACGGTCGCAAGCAAAGATAATAAGTGCTTTAGGTTAATTATGTTTACAAACGTCAGGTCAATTTCGTGCCATTTTTTATTTGTACTGTTCAAAAACATTAAACCTTAATTTGAGGAAAGTGTCGGAACAAAATAATTAGACTGTTTCGAAACGCTTCGTTATCTCGTATGTATATTTGAGACATTTTAGTGCCAGTAGCCAGTAGATAACCCCACACTCTTGAAAGCCACTTTTCACCTCCTTTAAACAAATAGCAAAAGGAAAGTGAGGGAAAAAAGGAGCAGATACATAGAATGAAAGAAAGCTTTTTCTTTTTTCTAAAGCCTTTATACTTGATATATAGATGTGAAATATGAATCACTGCGCTGTCTTGAATTCGAACTTGTTTTTTATGTTCGAATGTGATGCCCTTTAGAGCATTTTTGATAAAGTTTCCATTCAATAGCAAAGGACGAATATTTGATTGCAAGCGTGTGTATTAAAGGAGGAATCGGGTTTAAACACGAAGGAAGTTTTAAATTTAAAACCTGTCGATTTCTATCTCTTTCTGTCTTTTTCTTTTTTCCTTTTTTTTACAACAAAAACATTGAATGTAACATTAAATTATACTGGAAAAGCTCTTCCTATTCGGATTTATACAAAGAACACTGCAAAGAAAATGTTTATATTTATCAAGCGAATTATTTATGAGATACTGCAGAATCTTCTTTAAAATTTTATTGCAAACTCGCCACAATTTATTACAATAATCACTAAACAACAGGAAAACTTTCTATGTGGAAAACGACTTAAATTTAATGGATTCTATATCAATTTAATACAGGTCTTAAACACATTGTTTTGGTTGTTTTATGTGTTTCTTAGAGTTCCATGGATTCACTTCTCTTTTGAAATTGGTCATTTGGCCTTGACATACTAGTCTTTTGGTGCATCAACATTTGAAGTTGTCTTCTTTATACTGTATTTAAAAAAAAGCCACAGAACAAAAGAATAAATAAAGATTGAATGATAGTTATCCCTCATTAGAAAAGTTTTTGTAATTACAGAAGATTTTATCGAAATAATCCTAAAGTAGGAAAAAACAGAATATACACGAGGAAAAAGCATGCAATTGCATAAACGCGATGTTTCATGGTTTTGTAAGGATTCTTTTAGTTGTGGTAAAGGGAAGTATAGATTCGTTATTCGAATTTTGTTTAAGTTGTATTTGATTTAAAGAAAACATGCATTAAAGAAAATAGTAGCACAATAGTCTATGGTTATACTGATGGCTTATGACCTTCTACCGTCAAGTTTACCTTGAATATTTGTTATTTAGAAGACAAAGATTTGTAATATTTTATTTGTATTTGTTATTAGCTTTTAATTCAAGGACAACGTAGGAAAGCATAGACACAGAATTCATTCACTTTTCTGAACGATCATGAGCAATCTGATTGAGCTTAAGCTTTTCAGTTCGGGTATTTAATGACATTTCGTAATTTCGTAAGCAAATGGAGAATTATTTTATTGCAAGTGTGGTAACAATAAGTTTACTTATTAAAAAAATGTTGTGTGATTATAAGCAAGCTCTTATTCTTCGTAATTATATTTTTGTAAGCAAATGACCAGCGTATATTGACTTACTTGAAATCGAATTGGCGAAATTTGGATTGTATTTCTTGCAGCATTTGTCTTCGAAATATAATTCTCCAAATGGTAAGTGCTTACAACTGTTTTTTTTTTAAATGTGTGTTCTTTTAAAAGTAACTCATTCACTAAAATTCATTTCGGATTTTTAACCTCCTTTTAATAAAATTTTATAAATTTGGGAATTGTATTTATTAAGTACACTTAGAAAAAAATTCACCTGCTTGATTTTATAAATGCATTATTATATATACCATAAATTTGAATTATTTTTATAAGATGTATCAATGAATTACTCATTATCATTTTTGAATGTATTACAAACATTTGAATCTTTAATAAACCGTTATTTAATATGCTTTTTTTCTCTCTTATTATATAAGATTGTCTACATGTAATCTGTCAAAACAGTTGTCCTCAAAATTACATCCAACACTGTTTAGGAAGAGGAATGTATAAATTTGTTTACCTTTGTTAAAGTTCCGAGATAAAAACTGCACGCTTCGTTTTAGGATCTCTTACAGTTTCTTATAGACAGCAGTTTTCCTTTTTAAGTCCCAGTTATAAATGTTTCAATGCATTCATTTGAAACTATTTTAGTAAAAAAATAATAACAATAAAAATATGTTGTATAACTTTTTGAAAGATAAAAATTGTGCCATTTGAGTCCTTGTGTTTATCTACTAGTAAAGGGATTAAAAATGAATCATAAAAATGCTTTTCTTCATATTTGTTATTATTTTTTTTAAAAGAAAGAAAAAGAAAAGAATTCAGCTGTTAAATGCTACTTTCTCATAAATCAAACAAAAATTTAAGTGACTCAGTATTGCTAAATATCGTTTGTAAATGCAAATTATTACATTTAAAAATATGACTTGAATTTTAAACAGAATTAAGAACTTTTCGCATGATAAAACACAAGAAATTTGTTTACAACTAGCTTAGTAACATACAACATATAGATCTCAATTTACCTTTGCATTATTTTAGCAATTAACGATACAAAGCAATTGTTGTGCTCAGGCAGTAACGCACACAAGAATTTTTCAAGGGGGGAGGGGGTCCAGGGTCGAAAATCCACTATTCTAGTACCATGCTCCAAAACGCCGCTCAACATATTCCTTAGATTTTGTCGATTTTGGGGAACAAAAAAAATGGAAAAAGTTAATTAATTCATTAATAATTAGCATTAATTAATAAAATTAATTTTTAATAACAAATACTTAAATTTTTCGTACTATATGCAGACAGGATTATAATCAATCAAAAAAAGAATCAAGAGCTTTAAGGGAGGGGGTCCGGACCCGATGCCCCCCCCCGGTGTGCGTCACTGTGCTCAGATAACCAATATTTTGCGCTTACGTGGAATTTAATAATATTTTGATTTCAGGACAACCTAGCTCAGAAAAGATGTTAGTTGTAATATTTTGATTAATAATATAACAAGAATATATTAAATTTTATTTTTAGAGTAAATTTTGAGTGTGTGTTTTAAAAATCCTTATTTAATTTTCTTAGTTTTTTTTTTCAAATATATAATCGATTTCGCATAAATAACAAATAAGAAAATTTCTCTTGATTTCTCTAATTTTTAAAATTACAGTATATTGCAAAATACAATTATCAGATAAGATTTCTCAAAAATATCAGTATCAGCGTTAAGATGATGCGGGTATTCTTCTAAATGAGCCTCTTAGAAGAAAAACAAGAAAATTTCACCTTTTTTTTCCCCTGATTAAAATTACAAGCATTGAATGCTGCGATAAAAATGAGGTTAGACAAAGGTAACTCAGCTCAAAATAAAGTTATCAGTCTTCTTTTTGTCTGAGATGATAATGAATTAAAAATGCCTTGCGTGATTCCCGCGGGGGTTATTGTATTGTGACTTGCCTCTTGTCGATTGAAAACTAGTGATTTTTTTGATTGAAATGATTTAGAACTTCCGATTATCACAAAATCATAGTAGAAGGTATCGTTGCCTGAAATACTTTATTCCGATCAGTGGTGCACACAGAAATTTTTCAAGGGGGGGGGGCGGATCGGAAGTCCACCACTCTTGTACCATGCTGCAATACGCCACCCATCATATTCTTTTGATTTTGTCGATTTTCGGGAACAAAAAAACAGTAAAGAATTAATTATTGAATAAATAATTAACTTTAATTAATAAAATTAATTATTAATAACAAATACTTAATTAAATTTTACGCAATGTATACATAGGATTATAAGCAATCGAAAATAAATCAAGGGCTTTGAGGGGGGGGGAGGGTCCAGACACGATTACCCCCCTCCCCCCCTGTGTGCACCAATGTGCTCATATAACCAATATTTTGCGCTTACGTGGAATTTAATAATATTTTGATTTCAGGACAACCCAGTTCAGTTCGGACCCGAGGACCCCCCCCCTCCTCCCCTTGTGTGCACCACTGATTTCGATGCTTTTCACTGCGTATCTAAATTATCATATTTCCTACAATGCATAGTATATGATATATGTAAGAGAATATAAGTTCGTATAAGTGCAAAAGAGATTCATTAATTATGCTATTATATATCTGCTATGTGTTATTTGGATTTTTGGGATTTATCTTTTCTAAACTTGAACTACCTAAACAAAATGCAATATGTCAGCATGTAAACTAAATGTTATGTTTTAAATGTAATTTGAAGATGATCTCTTTCAATGTTTTTGCAGAAATATTCATAGAACCTCTGGAATATGGTTATAAAGACTTTTTTTCAAACTTTAATTATGCAATTTCAAGTTGAATTTTCTTTTCATTAATTTGAACTGTAACATTTAAATCACGAGGAAAATTAACAGCCACGAAAATTTAATTGCCAGCGAATTTTTATCAGTGTTGATCTATTTTCAAATTGTTAGATTTATTGAAAAAAATGTTATGATTTGCTGAAGTTTTAATTCTTGCTGAAGTGAATTCTGCTTTAATTCTTCTGTTTTACAATAATTTAAAAAATTTCTTTTCAAAAAAATTTCAAATTTCATGCGTTTGTTTAATTTTTTCTTCTGTCTCAAAATAGTATACAATGTTCATACTGGGGTATATAGTATTAACTTTTTAATTAATATATTTTCAATTTTTTTCAACAAAAAAATTTCAGCATTTTCCTTTTTTAATGAAAAAATTCAATAATTTTACTAAATTAATATTTATGTTTAATTCAGCGAGGAATTTTTTTCAGCATAACCCGAGAATTAATTACCAATTCGTAAATACTATTTTATATTTCTTGCATTCTGAATTTTTTCTTTGACATAAGAACTGTAATATTCATAACATTAAATGAGATACGATTATAATACGAAAAAAAAATAGATCTTGAGTATTAGTTATGGTCTTTCTTTGTCATCTTTACTTTCAAGTTCATTTCTTACACCAGACACCTTCAACCCGTGGCCCGCGGGCCATGAATGACCCGTTAAAGGCATTTTAGCGGTCCCTCATTTGAATTTGAATCAAATTTTTTAAAAAATGCCTTCTTTGCTTTTTGTCATAATAAACGCCATTTTTTCTGCTATTCTTGATATTTAAAGCATTGCACTGATGTGTTTGATATCAAAATAAAAAAAATTCTGAAAATGACGAATTAAAAAAAATTTTACTATATTTTAAATAATTTTAAGTATTAAAAAAAGCAATGTGTGTGTGCATAGATTCTTATAATTTTTTGGAAAAAAGGGGGACTCTTATCTTTAACAGGTTTGCAAAGTATTTTAATTCGACTTCCATTCATCTCTTTTCTGAAACACATAAATATATATATACAAATCTGTAAACGCCATATCGTCGCTTAAAATCAGTTGCAGTCTAGTAAAACAAACCTCTCCCCTTTTTTATATAAATTTCCTGACTACAATATTTTTTTAACAGTCGTGTGACCCGCGGATCTTAGTAAATTTATTAATTTGGCCCTCGAATGTGAAAGGTTGAAGACTCCTAATTTACAACATACTCTCGTACATCAGAAAAATAGTAATATATTGTGTGTTAGATTTTAAGAATTTATTCAAGTTTATGGCTTTTGCTATGGTGCAATGTGCACTATATTGCTGGCATGGTTTTTAAAGCTGCTTTAAAATATAATTCTTTATCAAACTTTCATTTTTATTTATTATAATATGATCATATTGCATAATTTTTTGTCCAGAAATTGTTTTGTTATTGCTGGTAAAACAGTGGCGTAACGGAGAATATTAGGCCCCCCTGCAAAGTCAGTTTTTGGGCCCCCAAACCCAAATACATACTTCGCGTCGATCTGTCTTTGGACTCCCTAAAATCCTTCAAAACTATAAAATTGATGAAAAACAAAGAAAAAATTTCGCATTCTATAAATTAAACCATGGCAGTCTTCTTAGGATGAAATGTGATTTTTGATTGCGATACTTACCATCGTGACTAATGAAGGAGATATATTATCCTTTCAATCTAAGCCTCAAATTTCTCATAAAGTAATTGTTGAAACTGCACCAATGAATGTTGTTTATTGGTTTTGTTATGTGCTGCCATCTATTGGGTAGTAGATATACCACAGGAAAGTCTTGCTATTCTGGATCGACGAATATATACCATGTAACAATTTACGAAATAAAGAAAGAAACCTTAGTTCAATAACTAAGCATACTGGAGCGAAAAATCATTCAATTATTGATTTAGAAAGAATTCCTCAAGGGTAATATAGGAAAATGATTTGTTTTAGGTAGTACGTGAGAATATTACGCGAGACAATATTTAAAAGTAAAGGGAGGGGAGAATTGTTTTTTTTTCTTTCCTAATCTATGCAGGGCATCTAAACTTCAGCCTAGTCATCTTGTGGACAATATGATATTTTCAAGAAAATATAGTAGTTTCTTCCATATTATCGAATTTAAGATGAATAAAATTTTTCCTCATTTATCTTTAACCAAATATACATTTAAAAAGTCATTAAACATGATTATACGTTCTCAAATATTATATTTGTTAATGATGCAATGTCTTAAAAATATTTTATATTTTATTTCGTTACTTTAGGAAACATGCATCAATATTTTAAAATATTAATCTACAATATTATACAAACAACAGAAAATTTAATCCTGGACGTTTTAAATTGAAGTAAAGCTTCTTCATTAAAATCAGTGCTCACACGAATAAAGGCTTTTCATAACTATTGATTGATTTTTATTTTGCTTAAAGTTTGACCTATTTATTATCACTATTTTTTGTGCGTTCTTTCTTTTGGAATTTCAAATAAAACATCATTCATGTTTGTAAAAAATTCTGAAATCATTTTCAAATCTATTTAATACTGGCATACGTTACTCCTTTATTAAATTTTCACAAATATATGAATTAATATTTATGAAACATAATACATAACTAAGTACATTCTTGTTACTGCACTGAATTATTATCTTATAAAATTGTTTTGATTTGACGTAAAATTCTATCCACCATTTGTAACCACATTTAAACCTTTTTAGGAACCTCGCTATTCAAGACCTTATAGACCTGGTATCGATGTGAACTTGTATGCAACTAAAAAAAGTGTGGCTCAAGGGATGATGGACATCGCTCTCTTGACAGCCAATGCATCACAGCTGAAATACATACTGAAGGAAGGTGAAGAGAGTCGATTTTACCTTGTCAACGTCATATGCATTGGTATCTCTATAACTCTGCAGGTAAAAGCTCAAAATTATTCATTATATATTTCAATTATCAACATGTTTCAAATTTTGTTTTAATGTTGCTGATGCTTCAGTTAATGCAACATTAAATTTGAAAATAACATGTATGAAACTTTATTTATTCTTTATGATATATTTATTAACAGTAGTGGGTTATGATGCAATTAAAATTTACTTCAATATATTTTTTCTGTTCATTATTACATTACTTTAGAAAAGTTTCAAATCTAAAGGAATACTAATCCATTCTTGCCTTCAACATTTTAAACTTTCAAATTCTATCTCTTTTTTTTTTCTTCTAAAATATATATGATCGGTGTATTTGTCAAAAATTGGAAACTTTTTTTTACTTTACCTGCTTTCTGTTGCCTTTTTTCATGGACATTGTTTTAAATTCAGCCATTTAATTCTGATAAAAATTATTTCTATGTTTATTTACTTGTAACTGATATAATCTGCCTGGATTAAACAAATAAATGTTGAAAAAACAACTCCATTTTTTGATAATAAATGAACGAAGAAAACACACACTGTGCTCAGAACAGTTAGGGAATATTGTGAGTTCGGTATAAAGCAACTGTATAATCGACAACTTTTTTCAACAGAAGTGAAATGAAAGAGGCAGTGTGAAAAGAAAAATTATGTTTTCAAAGTTGAGAATATAAGTACAAATTTTTTGTCTGTAATGTAGGAAATTAAGCGTTTTAGGTATCGAATGAATAGCGACCAGTAGCATTCCTTCATTAGAAGTAGATTAAAAACAATTGATTCTCGTTCTCGTTTAATGTTTTGTAGCAATGGGTACGATGTCTCAGCAATATGATTTTCCTGAATCTACAGCCTTTGTCAAAGGTATGTAAGGGTGTATGTCTGTCCGACATATTTCTAGCTCACACCACATAATACCTCCATCCGTAACAATCCTTACCTCTAATGATAGAGTTTCTAATGAGATTGTATCGTGTTTCAGTCTCTCTCCAGATATTTCTACAGCGAGAATCCGTGCCCAGGCTGGTGTTCGATTCATCAGTTAAAACCACGGTACTTCTTTGAAATCTGGTCCAAGACGCATGTTGCATGCATCATGTTAAACGTCTCTGAGCGGGATGCAAACAAGTCATCTAGTAGAACAGAGGTGACCAAAGTGGTGGTCCTCGAGAAAATTTCGCTGGTCCTCAGAAAAATGTGGAATACACTTACTCATCACGTTAAGTTATGTCTTAAGATACATGGGGACATAATTCAATTCATAACAGTGCGTAAAAAGTTATATATATAAAAATTCTACTTCATAGAATAATGCCACAGTAAATAAGTTATACTGCTGTAGCTGCATTGTTATATGTGGATAATAGATCCGTTTTCAGCAAAAATTCAGGATAATAGTTTAAGTAGGCTTCTAAAAGAAAGCCTCATCGACCAATCGTCCGATGAAGCTCTCAAATTTAAATTTCCTTCATCCTTATCAAGATCTCAGTTTTGGCTTTCCATAAAATGGGAATCCCCATTTCTTAGTAAACAGGCGATGAAAATTCTGATTCAATTCTCCAAAACTTATTTATGTGAAAAGGCCTTTTCATCTATCACAGCCATCAAAACACGGTACCGATCTCAGCTTGAAATATAAATGCAGTTCTTCGTCTTGCAGTAACAACATTGGGTCCAAATATCCATAATCTTATTTCAAGTAAGCAGGAACATCCACACACTATTGGAATGTTTAATACTAAAAGTTTGATATACTTAAACCATTTTTTTATTGTTTTGTTGTAACAGTTTTTGTTTATTTTGTATTTTATTATGGTTTATTAATAAAGCTTTCATAATTTGATTACAATTAATAGTTTCATTTTATTAACTAGGTACATTTTAGATCACTATTTTTTATAAATATATATTTAACACTTAAGAAATCCTATTAGTGGTCTGCGGGATTTAAATTATGAGTTTACTGATCCGTGAGGTTAAAAAGTTTGGCGACCGCGAATACTGCTCTCTCTCACAAAGCTTTCGTTCAACTATAGACAGGGAAAATCAGGTTTCAGTAGTAGCATATAGCCATCACCTCCTAGATATACACAAGGCCTTGCGACTGATTTGTGACGTCACTACTAGTAGGGAGATTTCGTCCATCGCCTACGGAACTTTTCAGATGCATTTTTAAATACTTTTTGTTTTTTAACAACCCAACATAAATACAGGGAATTTAAAAAAAATTAATTGATCATTAAATTCTATTTCATGTACATAAAACACAAGAGTAAATATTAGTTTACCTATTTAAATAATAATTGCAAGTATGTAATTATCGATGTATTTACTACGAACACGCATTACGATGAACATAAACACACTTAAAAACATTGCAGCAAATCATAAGAACCTTTTTATATTTGTATATTTTTTTTTACAAAACTGTGCTTATTTCTTAACTTTAAAATTTATTTTCAATATTTTATTCAGAATAGTTACAAAAAAGGAAATAAAATTAGAAATAGTTTTTAAAACAGAAAAAAAAGACAAATTAAAAAACAGTAACTTTATTGGTATCAAATACAATCACAACATAAAGAATCATTAGATAAATTTCAAATATATTTTTGAAACAAATCTATATCAGTATAATTATAGATATATACAGGAAAATAAATGCATACATAAAAATAGATTACACAATTTATTTAGCTGTTTGTCAGTTACTTTTCTGCCAAAAGTAATTATTCAATTATGCATTGTTACAAATGTGAATTAAATATATTGTAAAACTTTATTGGTATCATGCACAGTAATAAACAAAAATTCACTCTCTGCAATAGCAACATTAAAAATAACCAAAAAATAAACTTCCCCCAAATAACAAGTTATCGTAAAATAAGTTAAAAATATATAATAAATAAAATAATAAATAAAAATAATAAATAGAATAATAAATAAAAATAATAAATAATATAATATATAAATAAATATTTTAAAAATAAATCATACATATATAAAAGCATAGATATACACCTAAATGAATAAATATATATAGAGAGAAAGAAATAATGCATACATAAAAATATATGTAACTTATTACATACATAAAAATAATGCAATTTATTTAGCTAATAAAGTATGTATTTTCCTTTTCTTTGTTTCAACTTTTTTAATATCATTTTTTCCCCTACAGTAGTTATGTAATAATGCATTTGTAGAAGTGTGGATAATATGCTTTAAAACTAGCTCAGAAGCATGATCATTGTTACAAGGTTCATCATATAAAAAAAATTCATTTGAATTTATCAAACTAATCGATATTTCTGAGGCAATTTGACGTTGATTATTTTGTTTGAGGAGCATATTTTCATAATCTTTAGAAAGAAGTTTCTGAACTATTATATAGTTATAGAGTACCGCTGTAACAACATCTGGGGAAGGGCACAATAAACTTCCTCTGTCTAAGTTACGTATTAAATCATTGTTAGAATTTAGTTCAAAAGTTTTATTAAGAACAAGTGATTTGGAACAAGAGTCGCATTTTAATTTTGTAAGTGCTGCTCTAGCACAAACACCAGCTAAATATGTTAAGACAGGTAGAGACTGAGCATCACGAAAATATTTTTCAGCTAGTGTAATATTAAAATTATGCGATACTGATGGCTCTAAAGCAGGATTTTCACTACACGAATCTTCTAAATTAATGTCTTTTAAGTTAAGCTGGCCATAAGCATTTGAAACCAAAGTTAGAGGTAAAAAATTTTGCATTTTTAGTTTAGCTTCTACTTCATAAAGCTGTCGAATTGATATTAAATATTGAGAACCTGAAAGTGTCCTATATTGCCCAAAACGACTTTCTAACGCATCTGTTTGAATTTTTCCAGGAAGAAAATACTTAAATTTTAATTCTTTAATGCAATATTTTGACATTTCAAGTAAAGCGTATGTGGTATGAGTAAAAGCAAGATGTGTTTCTTTAGTAAGGGGGCCAGTAGTACAATCTTTTTCCTTCCACGAGTCTAACCATGACAAAATTTTACGCAAGAATTGACATGCTTTGTTGTCTGGAGATAAAGTAATCGGTTCCTGATAAGTATCAAGCAAATGTTGTCCCTTTAAAGGTGTTTTAACATTAACAATTTTCCACCATGTACAAATTAAAGAAATAAAAATTGATGTTGTTTCATAACTAATTAGTTTATGTTGCTCTCCTAATAGTTGAAGCCCCTGAATAACGAAGTTATTAAATATCTTAAGCACAAGTTTCACATTTTGTTTTTCAAGATTTGTAGGACATAAAGCCTTCAAAGACAAACCATAAGCAAACTTTACTAAATTATTACTTTCTATGTCGTATAGTCGTTTAAGTGTAGAGAAATTTGCTTCTAATAAAGGAAACTTATTATGATCTTCGAAATCTGGAAAATAAAAACATTGGCCTGCATTTTTTTGATTAATCCAATTGTTACGAATACATTTAAAAATGTGTACTGAATCAATAACAAAAATAAAGGATTGGAAGGATCAGAAGGATGTGGATATACAATGCTCAATTTGGGAAGAACAGAAAAGTTGGACATTGCTTTTCGATTTATAGAAATATTGTCAGAAACTACACCTATAACTTTGAATCCTATACCATCAAGTTCTACGATAGTTTTTTTAACAACAGCAAACAATTTTTCTCCATCGATTTTTTTCACCGGCATTACATGAACTACTTCTTTAAGAGGAGAAAGAAGACTTTGAATCATGAACACATAAGCTGAAGTAGCAGCTTGTTCACTGTTATATGCCATCCCAAGAATATTACCCCCTTTAAAATCTAAATATGGTTTTAAATAGATTTCGTCAAGCATCAGTATGACAGTTTTGTCAACAGATTTTAGGATGTTTACTTTTTTTTTATGTATGCTAGAAAGTTTTCATTTGATTGTTCTGTTTGAGGATTAATTTTTAAAGATGAACAAAGTTTGCGCAAAGTTCTAGGATGGGGAATATTGAGATATCCCGAATTTCTTAAAAATTTATAGGCATGAGGAGATATGGATTGTAATATACAAAAAAAACCCCATCATTTCAGAGGAATATCTAAAAGAAAACTTGTTACAGGTTAAAAATTTGAACCAATTAAGAAATGGAGTACAATTTTTTTATCATCATCTAATTCTGAAAACACACTTTCTAAAAGATTAACAATAAAACCAAATGTAGGAAAATCATGGGAGCTTTTCATTTCTACTCTGAGAACCAGTTCATGTAATATTTTATTTACAACAATAACATTATTAACTTCTACAGGAAATTTGTACTTACCAAGTTGATCTTTGTTTGACCTATGTGTATTGACAAATCTAATTCTTTATTTATAATCACTGATGCTTTAATAACAGGAGATACCGTTGTGTCTACCATCATAATTATTACTAGATCTTTTTTACAAACAAAAGTCCATATGTCCTGAAGCTTCTCTGCATTTAAACACTCGACTAATTCTGGAAGCGACGTAAATGCTTTACTTTTTTCGAATTCTTCTTTGGAAATGATGCTTTCTTGGATTGAGCGTTGTAAATGCTCATTTTCTAATCTTTCATCAGGAGATTCTCTGATGTTCTTAGTAGAGTTTGAAATATATTTGGGGAAAGTTGTGAAAATTGTCGGGACTGCAAAATTTTTTAGTCTAAAACGCTGCAAGGCTACACATATC